>PVKA01033379.1:0-24438 GCA_004027165.1 Ctenomys sociabilis
CGCGGTGCGGCCCCATCCTCGCCGGGCCAAGGCCTCACCTGGCAGCGCCTGCACCAACTTTATCCCCCTCGCCTGCCCTTCACACTTTGTCATACCTGCACTCTGTTCGGAGCCTCCTCGGTTGTGTATATTCCGCTCTTAATGGATCTACATCTATTAATTACACCTACTTCCCCCGAGATGAGCACTCAGGGAGTTAACCAGGCCTCTCCCTTGGGGACATTTGTTTGCACTTGGCCACCTGTCTACATGTGACACTGACATTCATAGGCGACCCAGGAAAGGTAATAGTGTGCACCTGATTCTTATACCTTCCCCTAAAAAAAGTCCATATTCTCAAGAGATTCGTACTAATTGATTTTAATGAAGCTTCCCTCTAGGCCTGAAGAAAATCTTAGCTTTATTTAAATTTCAAAATAGAGTGCTTGATTGTCAAGTGCATTTGCCTGTGTTTTTACACGTGTACCACGTTTGTTCTACTCTGCTTCTTTTGGGAAAATAAAATCTGAAATAATTTATTTATCCTGAATTATGGCTTACCATTTGCACCCACGAACCTGTCTCAAGCCTGGTAATTAAGGCTTGTGTGTGTCTCTGCAGAAGAGAGGACAGTGCTTGGCTTAGGCTGGAAGGAACGGAAACATAGTCAAGGGACATATTTATTCTTCATTTAAGCGTGAAGTCAGTCAGTCAAGACTATCCCATCCCTTGAGCCTTTAAACCATAGTGTTGACCAGCTAAACACTTATATTAAATTTTTCATTTTATTAAAATGCAGTTTTCTTCTTGTCCCCATTCCCACCCACAGTTGTCCTATTTTTACCTGCAAAGTGTGCCTTCTAGTATCATTTTTCCAGGTGTCTACGAAACATTGCACATTATCAGCAGCTTATAATCTAAGTGTGCTTTTTTTTTTTTCTTACTAATATATATGCCCTGAATTTGATAATTTTCCTTGGGACAAATTTCATTGACTTTCATATGCACATACATAGAGAAATAGTACTTTTCCACAAGCTATATGTACCTCAAGTGTTATTATTACTAATACTTATTAAGGCTTTTCATATATAGTAAAGGCATATACTATTTTTGTCACTGCCAGAAATGTATAATCTGTCACAGAAAATGGAGCTAAGTTCCCTCAACCCATGGCATTTTCCCCGTCCTTCTCTTCTGTCTTCCTACACACAAGGTGACAACTTGTTAAGATGAGAATTGGGTTGAGTGAGGTTAAGGCCCTGTGTTGTTTGAGTTCACTTTGGTGCCAGAAATGGTTTCCTAGGCCCAAGTGAGAATGGGTGCAGTACCAGGATGGGCCTGATAATGAGCCAGGGACAAACTGGGCTGGAACCTTTGGCCAAGGCCAGACAAGGGTCTGAAGACCAGAAGTGGGAATTCTTGCTCTTCTGTTAGAATTTTGGCAGCTGTGCTGGGAGTCCTGCACCGAGAGCAGGCAGAATATCTGACAGGCACACACCACACCAAATCTAATGCAAAAGTGTCCACCAAAAAATGGTGCCAAAACCAGCTTTCTATGGAGTTGAGTGCTAGTCAACCCTATTCTGCAGCATCTGGGGAACACCCAGAACTTTGAAGTGACAACTCTGTCCTCTAGAGGAACAACTGTCTATGAGGAATTAACAATTCCTGAAAGTGTGACAAGGCATGGAGATTCTCAGGAGAGCTGAGATTGAAAGTGCCAGAAATGCTCAGGTGAACAGTGATGGAAGGGAACTGGGTTCCACTCAGTCATAGCTCTACACTACCTCTGATCCCCACTGACTCCTCTCTCAAGGTTTTATTCTTGAAGTAATCCAAGTTAGGCCAATACACTTAAATGAAATGAGTCAAAATAATCTACATAATGAATCAAGATTTGATATTTTAAGGCTTAAAATTATTTTCTCTCTTGGGAAAACAAGTTTTATAAGCAAATATATAGTAACTACAGTTTATTTGGCATGAAATAACTCAAACGACTGAAGCTTTGTTTATGTAGCTCATTACTGTTTTATTTTTATTTATTTATTTTTTTTTTTTTTGTCTTTTTGAGACAGGGTCTCACTATGCAATTCGGGCTGGTCTTATGCTCACTTTGTAGCTCAGGCTGGTCTCGAACTCACAACAATCCTCCTGCCTCAGCCTCCCGAGTGCTGGGATTACAGGCATGCGCCACCACGCCCGGCTTCATTACTGTTTTATAATCTACATATACAAAGCACTTTGGGTCTTTTGTGAGATACATAATTAGATTCTTTAAAATCCGAAAGATTCTCTAGCTATTAGGCCCAGTGACTTTGTAGATGTAGTAGATCGGCCAGCGGCACACAGCTAGCTTTTCTTCTGTATTTACGGTGCATTCAGTAAGGCATTAGTAGACAATAAGAGAGTAAATATATAGTAACCACAGGCAAACCCTAAAATTAGAGAGACATGCATACCTTTATGTACTTACATTTAAAAATGTTTGTTTCAAGAGTGTCCCTTTAGATAGTAAAGTCAACATCTAGGCTATAAAAATAGGTAAAGCAAACACTTAAATCTATTAGTGCCAGAAAAAGCAATGGCTGATGTATGTGTGTACTTGCTAAACAAAATGATCTGTGGAACAAAAATATTTTAATGGAAAGGATAGCAAGAAAATAAGTCAGCAAGATACAATACAAACTGTGGACTACAAGTATTCCTTGACTTTAGGACTTTTCTCAGAAATCAGTTGGAAACCAGTTGTCTTAGTTATTTTTTACTTGTAGCTGAGACAAATACCCAACACTCAAAATGAAGGAAGGAAAGGTTTATTTAGCTCACAGTTACTGGAGGGTTCAGTCCATATTCTGCTGGCTCCAAGGTAAATAACAGCAGTTCATGGAGATGGAGCTCTTCCAAAATGGTGAGGCTGTGAAGGTCAAGCTCCTCTGAAGACTGGAACTTCTCAACAGAAGGGGGACAGGGTGGCAGGAGGCCTTTTTCAATTCCTAGGCCCTGCCCACCTGCAGTGCTGGGCCCCCACGCTGAGAACTGCCTGAGCTGATTCAGCGTTGACACAACGAATCAACTAACACAATCCAACCCTTGTCAACCTGGCAACTAGACATATACTTTTTTAACCAATTTCCAGGTACATAGACATGCTTCAACATTTTACAGCTTGAACATTGTATATCATTAGAACCATGACATTTTGCCTCTGGCCCTCCAAAGACTCATATACATCTGTTTATGCAAAAGATATTTTAGTCCATCTCTAAGAGTTGCCAATGTCCTAACAGTTTCAGCAATACAGAAAAGTGCAAGTCCCAAGCTTCTAAGGCAAATTCTTAGCTGTGAGTTCCTCTACAAATGAAAAGTTAAACACTTCCAACATGTAAAAGTACAAGATAAGCGTTGCCATTCCAAAAGGTACACACAGCAGGATATAAATAATTGGGATCAGAACAAGCCCAAAGTCTAGAAGGGTGAATGTTAAGTCCTGTAGTTCCCTGTGGACATTCAAAGCACTCTGTAATGAAAATGAGTTGTGAGCTCCAAAAACTTTACGTGATTCCACCCCTATGTTATTTCTGCTGGTAGCTCCTACTATGGCTTTTCTTTCTGGCCTGCTTTGCTCCCATTTTGCAGCTTTTCTTAGACCATCTACAGTCCTGGCTGTTTCAAACTTCTGAGGTTACCACTAAATAGGCTTCTCTTTCACAGCTTCACACACTGCCCTCTCAGGCCTTCTGAAATCGAGGTGAAAGCCTTCTTAACCTCAGAGCTCTTGCATTCTGCATGTGCCTAAAATCATCGCCATGTGGATGATGCCAAGGTCTGCTGCCAGCTGGAGCAGTAGCCAGGGTTTCTTCTGTCTTGGCTGCAGGGGTTGAGTGCCTGGATGGCTGAGCACTCTGACCCTGATTCTGAGAAACAAATTCTCTATGCTGGTGCCATTCTGGAACCTGGTGTGGCCGCTTCCTCTGTTCTAGAACATGGGGCTCTGCAGCTTTCTCCTCAAAGTAAAGTCCCTCACCCTTGCAATTCTGAGGCAGCAAAGGGCAAGAACCTGCCACCTCCGGTGATGTCCTCAGGACATCTTTTCTACTCTCCTGTTCCTTCTTAGCAGTGGAGATCCTCTCAGCTGTGTCTTCATAGTCCACAGCCTTCCTGGCACTTCCTTTCTGGCCAAACTCACAACATTTTAAATCATCGTTTTAGGCTCTTTCCTCTTCATTCTTAACATAAATCTGGCTAAAAGCTCCCAGCAACAACCACGCTACTGCCCCAATATTTGGCTGCTTTGAAATATCTTTTGCCAGACTGATCAGTCCACCAGGCTTAAACTCAGTCTCAGGCAAAGTCTCTGGACACAAGCAAAATGCAGACAATTTTTCTGCCAAGTCAAAACACAAATGATCCAGAGTCCAACAACCAATGCAGTCTTTCTTCCCAGCAGAACCCTCCCCAGCTTACAGGCCAACTTTCTATCAGCCTTCTGGTCTTCTGAACTGAACAGGCACAGTACAGCCAAAGCTGTTCCAGTTCTTCGCAAGTGGACATCTCCAAACCTTTCTGTCTCTTCCATAAACCATTCCCAAAAGCTTGTAATCCACATTGTCAGGTATAGCCACAGCAATGACCCCACTCCTCCTGTACCAAATTCTGTCTTATTTATTTTTCACCAGTTGCTGGGACAAATACCTTATGCTCAAAATGAAGGAAGGAAACGTTTATTTAGCTCACAGTTACTGTGAGCTATATTCAGTCCATATTCCACTGGCTCCAAGGCAAATAACAGCAGTTCATGGAGATGGAGCTCTTCCAAAGTGGTGAGGCTAGAAGGTCAAGCTCCTCTGAAGATGGATTTCTCAAGGGAAGTGGGGCAGGGCGACAGGTAGCCTTTCTCAATTCCTGGGGCCAGCCCACCTGCAAGACTGGGCCCCCACGCTGAGAACTGCCTGAGCTGATTCAGCCAAGTTGACAGAACGTATCAACTAACACACCAGTAACCCCTTCCGTCAGGTAATAGTTTAGATCTTAAATTTTGTGGAAACTACTGCTTCCCAGGTGAGCCCAGCTTAAGGTTTAAGATACAGTTTATAAGAGCAGCCACTGTTTCATTTATTCCATTAATACATCTTGATTAACCCCTTTGTTCCTGTCATAACTCTAGCAACTGCTCCATCTGTGGTTCCAGTAACTTCTCTAGAAAGAACTTTCTCCCTTGGTTTCGGAAAGGCAACTTGCCCTTCTGTAATTTTCATTGCATTATGTCTTTGTCAAGATAAACTATTTTTCACTATTACCTTACATATTTCATGGCTTATTTTAACGCAGAAGCTTTAAGAGGTAGGCAGAGGAAGGGTGAGAGATGAGATACGAATGACCATGCACATATTGTGTGAATGGTAAGGCCCAGTGGTGAGCTAAGTCTTTCCTTAAAGCGATGAAAGGCAAACAAATTTCACCTGCAGCTCCCGTTTGGCTTATGCACCCTCCAGTTTTCAACCTCTTTTTTTCTTCCATGCCACAGTCATTCCTAGTACCACAACAGCTCAGGAATATTCAGATTAATTATTTCCCAATTTTTCATCAGCATGAGATGCAATCTATTCTTGGTGCAAACAATTCTCAAAAGATCCTTGACCCCTTAAACAGATCTCCAAGATGTTATCAAAACTGCAGATGTCATGGTCATATTGTCGTAGACAGCTGAATTAGATATATTATGGGCAGACAGGGCCAGGCCCTCAAGGAGACAATATGGAAGACAAGGTGACTTTGCAACTTTGGAAGAGACAGACACTTCCTGCTGTGGGCCAGACCTCAAGACAAAAGAGTAAACAAATGTAGCCACATATTTCCTTAGGAATGAGCACCAGGGATTGATATTCTAAATAGGTATCATTCACCTTAAAAGAGCCCACATGAGTCGCTACCCCAACCCCCACATCAGGAAGAGACCCTGTCCAGCTTGCTACCGGACACTCATTTGGCCCTGGACTTAATCAATTTTACCTGAGTAATGGTGCTCGTAATCTCATTGGTTGATTATAGTTTTGTCGTGAGTTTCCATGTTCTCTACCACCTTAGTCCTGCCTCACCACACAGTTTTACACTATAAAAGTCCTTGGAAGAGACAGCTTCCCAGGGACGACCCACTGGGGGACCCCCTCCTGTCCTCTTGGATGGAGCTTTCTTTCCCCCAATAAATGTATTCTTCTCATAACCTCCGTTTGTTTCTAAAATTCATTCTTTGGTTTTAGAGAATATAAACTCATCCCAGGTACTTTTCAGGTCGGAAGTTTTCCCCCTATATCATTTGGAAGTCATCCACCAAGATCATTTTTACCCTGTGTCAATATCAGAGGGAAGAAGTAGTCAATAAGGACTATCTTTCAAGCTCTAACACTTCTTTGTTCTCATTATCTTTATTTCCCAATGCAGATTGCAGTCATGAAAAATTGGTTTTCACCAAGCTGGGCATATTAGCACTCCAAATTTATCTAAAATAGTTCTATAAGAGATAATGTTTCAGGACCAGGGAGATAGCTGAGCCTGCCTGGTAAGTGCAAGGTCCTGAGTTTGATCCCTGGTACTGGGAAAAAAAAAAAAAAAAAAAAAAAAAAAAGGATGATGTTTCATAGTGCCTGAAAATTCTCCATCTAAACTTTAAAATAACAAAGCCCTTCAGGTGGTAGATTTAGGTTCTCTAATCTTTGACTATTCCTAATCTTGACTCTGTCATTAAAAGTCACATTCTCTATTTTTTAAAGAGATTAGAAATTAGAATTAAAAGAAAAAATTACAAGAGAAAAACATCTTGAAAGTAGTAGTTGTGTTAATATTTTATATTACAATTAATCATTGGTGTCAGAGCCAATTTATGAGTCTGGTATCTTGTATTTCTTCCACCATCTTCATCCTGTACTCACCCCATACCCAAATCCTGTGCCATCCCTATTGGCGTTTCTTACCTTTGTACCTCCACCTTCCCAATCCTTATCACGTTTGATCCTTGACTAGGGCCTGGACATAGAAAGAAAGTGTTTGGTACCCTGTTTGAGAAGACTGCACCAGAGATGAGAATCTGTGAAATATACAATTAAGAAAAGTGAAGTTGGGAAGGCGAACAACAAAAAACAGAAGAGCAGAGGCAGAGCTGGGTTGATCTTCGCTGTCTTTTCCTGTGCACTAAAGTCCCACAGCAGTGGAATGTTCATTTCACACACCATCTAGTCTTTTGTTCCTTGGGCTCACAGTCAAATTTAAATTTTATTTTTCTTAGTTTATACTGTGATCCAGAAAAGCGATCAAAGGGAAGTACCCACCGAAATTCAGCATTCAAAAGCTCTGGATTCTAACTACTACTCTATCAGTAATGCTGTTGACCTTGCATAAATCACTCAATCTCTGAGATTGCCTCATCTGCACCCTGAGTGTAACAGTACAATTCCTACCCAGCTCCTAGGGATGAAAAGGGGCGCTGCATGTGAAAACACTTGGCACTATTAAATGCTAGTCAAACAAGAGACGTCGTGATGGGACCTCTAAACCCAGCACTATAAATGTTGTGCTGCAGTCATCTCTTCTAAGTAATTTTTCTTACATTTCTTGGAAAAGGGAATGAGTGTGGCAATCTGGTACAGAATGAAGCAGAACTTTAAGAATGTAAATGTAGACATTTAAAGTAGCCAATGTTGCTATTTGTAAGTGCTCATGAAAATGTGAAGTCACTTGGGAACATAGCTTCTTTGCTCTGAGGTAAGCTGTTTAAGTGGATCCTGTGTGGGTACGTAGACATGGTGAAGTACCCATTTATCTGGATAGTATACAGGAGTTGTGTTTGTTCTTATTTTGAGTTGCTTGACTAGAGCTCAGTGCTTCAGTGCTACGGGCACATGGAGTCTTGTTGCCAAGATGATTGGCCCAGGAGTTAGGTGCATGGCTAGGAGTTTCCATCAGAGTTAAGCTCAGAGCTTTCGTTCAGTGGTTATCTAGATAAGCACCTGCTTTCTTCTCACTTGAGCAAGCACACAGCCCAGTTGGTGCTGACTGACATCTTCAGACTGTGAGAACTTTGCCCAAAGACAAAGCTGACTTGGCAAAATGAAGAGTCAAGAGAGCTCAGGAAAACTAAACTACAGCTCTGGTAGAACACTGCCTAAAACTCACCATCAGTCTTTGCAGTTATATGAGCTAATGTTTCTAAGCCAGTTTGTGCTGATCTTTATACTAGATACAGTGAAGTCAGCTGAAATGTTACAGAGTTTGCAGGCTTCTGCAGAAGGGATGGGAGATTTTATGTGGTTTTCAGGGAACTCGCTGAGAGGCAGCTGCTTAAGTCTCAATCTTTCTGTTGAGGTTCACAGCTGATAGGGTTTTGCAGGAGGGAGGCATCAACAAGGCCTACATTGTCATAGGAGACCGAATGCTGGATGGGATCCTAGTGTGGGATAACGCTGTGTCACCAAGTTGATGTACGTGACTATGGTCTTTGGTTTGCCTATGTTCAGTTTCAGTAGATACTGTCAAGCTATTGCAGGCAGCTGAGTTAGCTAGAAATATTATAGACAGACAGGGCCAGGCTCTATACGGAGTTAACCCAGAAGACAAAGAACTATTGGAGGGACGGATGCTCCTGCTGTCAACCAGACCTAAAGACCAAACAAATGTTAAAAGAGTAGCACCTAGGATTGATATTCTAAATAGGTAGCAATCACCTAAAAAGACCCAAGTGAATCACTAGCCCAACCCCCAAAGGGAAGAGACCCTGTCCAATATTCATGCCCGCTTACTACGTGTCTCACTTCCCCATTTGGTCCTGGGCCTAATCAACTTTACCTGAACAATGGTGCTTGTAATCCCATTGGTTGACCATAGTTCTGTCCTACCCCACCTCCACCTAAGCGAGACCCCTCCTCTACCTTAATCCTGCATGGTTTTGCCCTATAAAAGTCCCTAAAAGAGACAGCTTCCCCAGGCAACTCACTTGGGCCCCCCTTCTGTCCCTCTGTGACAGAAGCTTTTCTATCCAATAAAGTTTTTTCCTCAACCTCCATTTGTTCCTAAAATTCATTCTTCGGTTTTAGAGAACACAAACTCATCCAGGTCAGGTTGGGAGTTTTACTTCCCTGTATCAAAGCCACTCTCCAAAGTGGGTTTACTGTATTACATGCCTACTATGAGGGCTTGTGAGTTTCCAGAGCCTTTGTCCACTGGCTAGTTAATGAGGGCTTCTGACTCTAACAGCATGTAGCTGTTTACAAACAAAATATGAAAAGATTGGTGCTATAATAAGGCACCAACTCTGCCCTCTTCCCTTCCCCTCAAAAATTCAATTTGCATTACAATTTGGAATGATAATTTAAAAGTAAATACATTTAAATTATCGTATGTAAATTACTTTTAAAATGCAAATATAACCCAAATGCCAGAGTACCGGCTGGTTTCTAAGCTGTCCCTTAAGACCTCCGATACCTCAGTGCCCCAAAGAATATGTCCCTTGTACACAATAGTTGGTTACTTTTTTATTTTGCTTTGTTTTGTTTTGTTTTGTTTGCAGAACCAGGGATTGAACTCAGGCCCTTTCGCTTGTCAGGGAAGTGCTTATTCCACTGAGCCATTTCCCCTGCCGCGTACACAATAGTTGGGAGATGAGAAAGAAGAGGGAATCTGGGGAGCAGAGAGTGAATGAGTGGGGGATGGTACAATACTGGTTTTCTGTACAAGTCGCAGCCAGCCAAAATTATTCAATATGTGCTGATGAAAAAGCAGTAAGATGTAGTGTAATTTTCACTATTATTGGTTAGTGTTTTGTTCACTGCTGCTTAAAATAATGTTTCCATTTCTAAAATATTCCTTACATTGGACTTAATTTGGCCAGCAGCCTGAAGGAATTACTCAAATGTGACAACTAATACAAACTCAATGGACCTAGTCTACTCATTTTCTTTTTTTTTGCGGAACTGATGATTGAACTCAGGACCTTTTGCTTGCCAGGCAAGTACTTATTCTACTGAGCTATCTCCCCAGCCCTTAAAGTGTTTTGCTTCTTTGTTTTTTCTCTCTCTCCTCGAAATATGTGTTTAGTGAAAACCAAAACATTGAACATGACAAAATACGCATACTAATTCAAATAGTATCTAGCACTTTCCTAAATTACTTTTCATGGGTTTTATTCCCAGAGCAGAGGTGCCAACCTCATGAATTGGTGCCTGTTGTTCCACTAGTGACATCATTCACCCATCATGTAGGTCTAGCATACATGCTCCATTTGTTGTGTTTTTTCAGTCAGTCATATCTGCAAGCCTTTGGGAATTAATGATAAGACCACAGGTTTCTGGATGTCCTCAGTTTCTTCCTCTATATCCTTCCTTGTTCCTGCCACATTACATTTGATCATTTTCAGTAATTCATGTTTTTGCCCTTCACAGATGGGTAGTGGAGATTTCTAGGTGCCCATTCAATAGCTCTTCTCACTTACTTCTTATCAACAGAGTTTGTCATGAAAAACAATGTATCCAAATTAAAACTATTTCTCCCCAGCCTTTCTTACAGATAAGGAAGCTTGTGATGAAGTTCTCATTGAAATGGAAGCACAAGATGCTGAATGTGTGTTCTGGGAAAACTTTTTTTTCTGTATTTTCCGGAAATGTCCACAGGATATTTAGGGTCTCGGACTCGTAGTGATTCTCCTGTTTACAGCCTTCCAAGTGCTGAGATTATAGGCATGGGCCACCACACCCAGTCTCAAATGCCATCTCAGCGTGTCCCAGGGACATGGCAGGCCTGTGGATCCAACCCCTATGGGTTGACCCCTATGCATGAGCTATTTGGCCAGCGCTTGGGAAAACTTTTTTTTTTTGTGGAACAGGGAATTGAACTCAGGCCCTTGAGCTTGCCAGGCAAGTGCTTATTCTGTTGAGTCATCTCTTGCTTATTCTGCTGAGCACTCTCTCTTACCCCTTGGGAAAACTTCTTGAAAGACATAATGACTCAACTGCTTAAAACGTTTCCACTTGGCCCTTCTTCCTTCCTGTTTGAGCACTGTGTGACAGCTGGAGCTATGGCTGCTGTTTCTTGAACATAAGACACAACCACATTTTCATATGACCTGGAATGGTCGTATCAACCCTGGACCACTTGACTGGGACTCTCATTCTATGAGAAAGAAATAAACTGTTTAAAAAAAAAAAAAAACTAGTGTTGATTTAAATCACCGTTTCTCAGGTTTCTCTGTTATTCATAGTTGAATACAGTCTTAGTATTATTCTCAACATTCATGCAGGATAAACCTCCATTCACTCTGTTCAACATTTTGCCATTGTCTTTGAGCAGAAGACTGAGCCACAGAGATGTGCAACACTCATTTAGGTTCCTGACCTGGATCATGAAGGACTCAGCTTGAAATCTTCCCCCAAACTGAATTAACCACTATAGAACTGGGACTGAGTGGTGGATCAAGCTCTTCGGCTCCAGCATAGTATCAGTGAGTGGAGCAAGGAACTGAAGTCAGAGGCTGGGATTATCCCAACAGGAAAGAGAGACCCACACTGATACAGTGGCACAAGAATTGGTGGAGCTTCCTGTTGCTTTGACACTTGTCTCAGAGACTTCCCTGCTGAGTTCTTCAAATGCTGAAATCTACATGTCAGTATCTCTTAGCAGGTATTAAATATTCTTTGGACACACGGAATTTCCCAGTGCCCTTTCCATCAGCCCTTGAATTGGAGATGGTGCAGCTCCCAGCACCACTACTGCAAACACAATTGCCACTGCCAAAGGAGCAGCATAAATGCTCCCTGGGGCAGACATCATTCCTACACCATCTCTGAACCCCATGCCCTTTCTCCCATTTTATTGTGTTCCCCAAATCATTTGATTAATAAGGTACCAATAGATAATGTGTATGGAATCCAAAACAGGCCAATGTGTACTGAAATGTATTTGCAAAGTACAGCCTCCCAAAACATCTTACAGGGGCATAAAACTAAGCAAATAGAAGACTAAAGCAAGGAAAAATTTAAAAAGCAAGTAAATAAACACCTCCCCCAAAAACACAAAAAGAAGAAAGAAATGAGTTCAACCTTCAGCAGGTTTGAACTATATGCCTTAATGTTACCATTTAATAATGATGTAGCTTAGAAACTTTTCATTTTCCTGTGGTTTCTTGAGCTGAGCTAGAGGTAGCTCGAACTCTTAAGAATAGCCTTAGTGGTTCATTAGCTTTAAGAGAATTAACACAGATGTCCCAGGTCATTGTGTTACGCATGTGCTCTAGGTGCTAATGAGGAAGGAAGTTGACCTTTGGAATCCAAACAAGACCGGAATTTCATGGGGCCCTATAAATCTTCCATTCCTGCCCAATATCTGGCAGCCCCCTTGGAGAATCTGGGGGCCCCTGCAGGGTCTCTGTGCTGTCACAGTGCTACATATCCCAACATACACAAGGCTTCTACCTGGGAATACAAAACCTGGGAGGACAGGGCATCCCAAAAGCTTGGGACAATATGGACTCTCAAGACATGCGCAGAGGATCCCTTTTCTCTGCATCCCACCAGCCATGCAGGAGCTGTGAGTAGAGGAAATCTAGTGACGTTTATCTAGATCCCTCTGGGCCCCACATATTAGATCATAGAAGCAGTGACTTGACATTTAAATCATTTGATCCCTCTCAACCTCAGTTTATTATCTGTAAGATGGGAATAAATGGCGCCATTATCATCCCCACCGCCACAACTGCCATTTTCCTCATTTACTACAGGCTGTATATGAATTAGTGGTCAGGTACACAGCCTGCCACGCTGAACTGCCCGGAGTTCAATCCTGCCACAGTTACCAGATCCTTGGAGAGTAACATTATGATTGACATAATCACCTGAAATGCTCTGTACCTCTATTTCTCCATCTGAAAAATAGTAGCAATACTATACTGAACCCACTGTACAGGGCTGTTACAGAAATTAAGGAAGCATCAGTGCTGCAGCTCTTAGAGGAGCGCATAGCAGGAAAGACAGTTAGTGTCAAGGAGAATAAGCTGCACAACTCCCCGCGGGGCAGGGCCTGCTGCCTGTTTTTATCTTACAGATAAATAAACAGAGCCTTGGAAGGATGGAGTGGCTTAGCATTAGTTGTGCATTCATGTGTTTTTGATGATCTGCAGGTTTCTCTCTTTGTTTTGATTTGAGAAACCCTGTATTCCATGGATCAGGAGCCATCACCTGGTGTGACTTGGATTTTTATTTATTTATTTATTTATTTATTTATTTATTTATTTATTTAGCAGAACTCAGGCCCTTGCTCTTGCCAGGGAAACGCTTATTCCACTGAGCCATCTCCCTGGCCCTTGACTTGGATTCTAAGTGGCTCCGAAGACTGTGTGTTGAGGGCTTAGTCACCAGTCTGTGGTGCTATAGTAAGTGGTGGGACTTTTAGCAGCTGAAGCCAGGAGGAAAGAAGCTAGATCTCGGCAGTGTGCCCTGATAGAGGGTGCCAGGACACCTATCTCTGCCTCTCTTATTCTCACTCCCTGCTTCCCAGCTGGCATGAGGTGAATGTCCCTGATCTACCATATACTATCACCTCGATGTTCTGTCTTGCCACAGGTCCAAAGGGAATCATGCACTGAGCCTCTAACTAGGAGCCAAAATGAATTTGTCTTCCTTTTAAGTTGATTTTCTGAGGAATTTTATTGCAGCAACAGAAAGCTGATGAAATATCACCCACACTTCCCAAATTGATGTTTCAGCGTCCTAAGGTGTAGAGGACATGTCTTGGGGACAGCTGTTTATGCTCCAGGGTATTGTAATGTTTGATTCATTTGTGTCTGATAAGTTTTATTTATTTATTTTTTAAAATGTATTTATTTATTACAGTGTCTCGCTGCACATCACGGATTCTTTTTTTTTGCGGGGGGCGGGGTCAGCTCAGCCCGCCCTGGGGGGAGGGGCTGGCATGGCATGTGGCGCTGCGGTCCCAGGAGCTTGCCTAAGCAGGCACTTCAGACCACTGAGCTATCTTGCCAGCCCTATTTGAGAAGTTTTAGAAGTGTAATTAAGTGACTTAGCAGGGATCCAGGGTTCTCACTTTGTAAACATCCTGAGCCTGTGCAAGAGGAGGGCAGGGAGATAATGTGAGTGTTGCACCTGCCCCCAGGTGGGGAGTCTTCTACAATATAATGGGGTGGGGGAAGAGGCTTGCTCTTCTCTTCTTATTCTATTGTTGCTTTTGCTGTCTTCTGCCACCTTAAGCAATTGCCACCCAGCCTTGGAGGCTGCTGATTACAGACTGAAACCTCCACAATTTAGGAGCTAAAGAAACCTTTCTTTCCTTAATTTTGCACGATAAGTATTCTGTCTCAGCATTGAGAAAAATAACCGAGACATTTCTCCATATCTGAAACCTACACTAAACCTATCTCCCTTCACTTTCTTCTAGTACCAGCTCCCAACAACCCCTACAGTTAGGCTCTTCCCCCGTCCTGGGGCCACAATGGGTCAGGGTATCCCACAGATCCCTGCAGAGGAACAGTGCAGTCCTTGCAGAGAGGAAGGCCTCTAGGCCTGAAGTGACAGGGCTGTTGTGGGTGATAACTGCACCAATTTGCAGGAGCAGCTGCGGGCTGCTTCAGTTCTTATACCCTCTACACTTAATACACAGCTCTGGCCTCACAAGCTTCTTATGTTTCCTGCCTGTTCTAGGTCCAAAAAGTAGACCTGCCATCTATCATGTCTTCTTAGCATACTACTTGGAGAGAACTATGTCTCTTCTTCTGAAGGGTCTATTCTAGACATGGAGTTAGTGTCTAGTGTTTCCCTCAATGACCTTGGGGTTTTTCTCTCAGCTTCTATCTGACCTTCAGGTCTGGCTGCTCTGGGGCACACACTGGCAGTTCTCACATCCAGCAGCTAATCGTTTATGTCAGGGAAATCGTTTATGTCAGGGAAATCGTTTATGTTATTTATCTACTCTCCCCAGAAAGATCTTGAACAAAAAAAAAAAAAAGCCAATCAGGGGTGGTATGGTTATCTCATACACCAAAGAATTTGGAGTAGAAGCTCGTGTTCCACCAGGTTACAATTCTCAAAACATATTATTACAGTTTCGAGAACTATCCTGTAAAAGTAGTCCCCCTTACTCTGCAGACCATTCCTTCCCCAGGGTGCTCCTTCTGGACACAGTTGCTGTTACTTGGTAAATATCCTTATCTTAAATGCTTTGACCAGAAGTGCTTTGGGTTTCAAATATTTAAAATTTTTAGAATATTTGCACATTAGCAATGAGATGTCATGGGGCTGGAAGCTCAGTCTGAACACAAAGTTTATTATGTTCCATAAATACCTTATACATTTAGAGCTGGAAATTAATTTCATCTCATGTTTTTAGTGCCTGTGCATTTTGACTTGCACTATTAATATCAGCATTAAAAAGTTTCAGATTTGGAACATTTCTGATTTTCTAATTACAAATCCTCAACCTACACTACTTTTTGTTCTTTTATTTGCCTTCCAAAATAATATAGGCCTGTGTATGTATTCCCAATGATTTTGGAGTTCAGTGGTGTTTACATTGTCTTAGATACTGATTTTTTTCAAATAATGTATCTTGGAATCCTTCTGACATGCAAACATAGGCATGTTCTTTACTTATGAATAGTTGTATAGTAGCATAGAAAAAATAAAAATAGGTAGAAAGAAGACAAGGATAATTGTGTTTTTAAGTCGCACTTTTAAAGAAAACTGCAGCTTCAGGACACAAACTTGGCCAAGACTGTAATGCATCCCCCCATCTCCCACAGCCAAGCCTGCTCTTCTCTTCTCTTCTGAATTCTTAAGTCTTACCAGATACTAACCTAGCCCACAGGGGTAACCTGACAGATACTAGAAATACTGACTCATCAAGTCCACATGGGTACCCCAGCCCCAGAGATAATGCACCTCATTCTCAAGCACCTACAGTCCTTTCTCAGTGTGTACTTTTTGATTCTAATGAATTTGTCTATGCCTCTCACTATGGATTCTGCAATTCTTTTCTGTGACAAATTTGAGAGCCTACTTCATGGGAGGTGGTGAACTGAGGTCCCTAACTCCTCTCTGCAGGGTCTCCTCAGACACAGTCTCATGGAAGGTCCATAATATTTTGCTGTATATGAAAGTACCTACACTATTTTCCCATCATTGCTATAATAAATTTACTGGCTTAAGACAACACAGATTTGTTTTCTGGTAGTTCAAGAGGTCAAAAATCTGAAACTGAGCTGAGCTAAAATCAAGATTTTTGTTACGGCTGGTTTTTCTGGAGGCTTTCGGGAAAAATCCATTTTCTTGCTTTTTCCAATTTCTGATGGCTGTTCCTTGGCTTGGGATCCTCAGCTAGAAATCGTTATCACTTTGACCTTTATGTCTGTCATCCCCTCTCATTTGCTTTTCCTCTTATATTTGTGTCTTGGGGATCCACGAAGCCCACCTGGGTAATCCAAGATAATGCCCCATCTTAAGATCCTTGACTATGTAACAAATGAAAAAGTCCCTTTTCCAAGTAAGGCAATATAGAATCCAAGGATTAGGACATGGACATCTTTGAGGGTGAATTTGGCCTAACACAGTCCCACTCTCTATTGAATTTTTTATTACCTGGTACTTTTATTTTATTTATTTATTTTTTTTTAATGTCTTTTTGAGACAGGGTCTCACTATGCAGTTCAGGCTGGCCTTAAACTCACTTTGTAGCTCAGGCTGGTCTTGAACTCACAACAATCCTCCTGCCTCAGCCTCCCGAGTGCTGGGATTACAGGCATGCGCCACCACCCCTGGCCTTACCTGGCACTTTTAGATTGTATTTTATTCAGTAACTTTCCTTGTAAATTGCCTCATGGTGTGGCAAAAAAAAAAAGAAAGAAAGAAATTCCTAGAAAATGAATTGTAAATTCAACGGGCACATTCAGTTTGATAGATATTGGTCATGGTAATTTTAGAACTTTATTTTACTTGAGGAACCCCAAGGCAATCATAGCACCACTTAGAAATAATTTTACTTTGTTTCAGCTCTTATCTATGATTGCTGGGAGTTAATCTGACTTAAACAAAATCTCTGAATCTGAAGCAGTGGTGTTAGAAGCACCAAGTGTTAGTATCTGGTAAGACTTAAGAATTCAGAAGAGAAGAGAAGAGCAGGCTTGGCTGTGGGAGATGGGGGGATGCATTACAGTATTGGCCAAGTTTGTGTCCTGAAGCACTATAGCACATACTCTGGAGCCCTACGGCACAGGACTCAAATCCAAGATCAGGGCCAAGTGTGATGGCTTATGCCTGTTTCACTGAGCACTGTACGAGGCCGAGGCAGGAACATTTCACCTGTGAGTTCAGCCTAGGTAATTCAGCAACTTAGTGAGCCCTTGTCTTAAAGTGGGCTGGGATGTAGCTCAGTACATAGGACCTGGGTTCAATCTCCCAACTGAAAAAATTATTTTTAATGAAAAAAAGTGCTCAGTCATGTTAGCTATATGTCAGGTGCCTAATAGCCACGTGTGACTGACCAGACAGATACAAAACACTTCATACTGCAGAAAGTTCCATTGGACGCTATGTAGAGAGGGCGAACTTTTGACCCTCTATCAAAGTAGAACAAATCCATTGCCTGGAGTGTATTGAACTCAGTTCCATTTTCTGTAGACTGGCTGTTTAGCATCTTCCCCCAAGCTCACACATTGAAATCTAATCCCCAGCATGACTACATTTAAAGGTGGGCCTCTGGGAGATGAGCAGCTCCTGAGGGCAAACATTCAGAAATGGGATCAACGACTTCATTAAAGGGAGCCTGGACCCATGAGCTTCAGTCTGAATCAGGAAGCAGGCCCTTACTTGATCTCAGACTTTTGTCCTCCAGAACAGTGAGAAATAGATTTCCATTGTTGACAAGCCACCAGATCTTCGGTATTTTGTCACAGCAACCTAAGCAGACTACGAAACCATTAATTCAATGAACATTTATTAAATATCTACCTTGCTTAGGGCATCCTGATACACAGTAAAGTCCCTGTCTCAGGTAGGTCACACATCAGTGGAATAAAACAGATGTGTTGCCTGGCCTTATCCCAGGAATATCAACCAACTATAACAGAAAATAATGAGTACAAGACATTCCAAAGCAATTTGGGCACATGAAATAAATATGTATAGTGTGTGGGTGATCCTGGGACAAGAACAGAGACCTTATTGTCCTATCTTTAAAAATAGCTTATTAATTATCCATTTTTCTAAAGCAATTGTAATATGGAAATTTTAGCTTATATGTCACATACAAATAATACAGTGAGAAAGTGTCTTAAGAGCTCTGAAGGCATTATGACAACCAATTATAGCACATACTCTGGAGCCCTACGGCACAGGACTCAAATCCAAAATTACATACGAGTTGTGTGACCTTGGTGTGTAACTTCACATTCACGCGTGCTCAGGATAAGTCTTCACACTTAATGACTATGAAGAGCTGGCCATTATTATTTTCTAAATATGAAAAATTATAATACCATCATTTCAGCTACCTAGAGATATTTCAGTTGGTGTTGGATTGATCATTGAGGAGTTCAATGGGTTGCAAGAATCCACTCAGGGCAGACAGCTTGGTGAAACAGATGTGACATGTGCCTGGCTGTCCTATCACATGTCCTGGACTGTTCTCCCCAGAGTCCTCATGTGACAATGACACTAGGGAATTTTCTGACGTTAACCCAGGATATTTTGTCCTCTACCTTAGTTAAATGTGGCCCAGTTATTTATAACCTTGGTCATGTTCTATGAGCTTATTCCTAACTGAGACAAGTAATATGTTCTTTATTGTTTCTCATGTTCTCACTCCTAAAGAACTCCCCTCAGCAAAGCATAAAAATTCAGGTTTCTTTTCTTTCTTTTGTTCTTTTTTTTTTTTTTTTTCAGGTTGCTTTTCTTTTGGAAATTAGGAATTGAACTCAGGACCTTGAGCTTGCCAGGCAATTGCTGAACCCCTGGACTATGTCCCTTGCCCCAGAAAATTCAGGTTTCTGTGAGGGTCACAATTTACAGTAGTTTCAGTCACATCTTCCTTTGGATTTCTCCAGCATTTCTGCTCCCTGGAGTCTGTCCTTTAGATTACTTCAGTAACTTCTGCTTCTTTATGTGACCTGTGCAATGATGTAGTACTCACTAAGACCTGACCTCCCAGAGCCTTAACAGAAATAATGCAAGATTAGAAAACACTTGGTATGTAGAAAGTGCTACATAATGTGAAATAATGTCTACAGTCATAAAAATGTACACTTCACTGCTTCTATTTCATGGTATGTGTGTTACCTGACTCACTGGTAACGGCAAAACCTGCTTCTTAGATGCTAAATCCAGCTTGTACCACTTAGAAATGTACATTAGAAAAGGCATTCGTTGTGCCAACTAGACACTTGCACTGGCTTTTAGTTGCCTAGGGCTGTTGTTTATCCCTCTACCACTACCACTAGAGCAACTTTCAATTGTTTTCATGAAAAAGGAGGCTAAGAAAAAAGAATAAAAGAAACTGCACATTACTGTTTTACACACACACACACACACACACACACACACACATATATATTTTACTGGGGGTTGAACTCAGGCCCCTGCTATTGCCAGGCAAGCGCTTATTCTACTGAGCTAACTCTCCGGGTCCTATATTTTTCTTAATGCAAATCAGCTACAGTGTTATTCAGAAAAGCAGTAAGATAAAATGATGCATGGGTGGATCCAGTGCTATCTGGCAGATTCACCCCATAGCTCCTGACACTTCCATTTTAGACCCCTCCCTTGCATGAGTCTCTAACAAGGCCCAGTGTCTAATGCTATTTTTTTTTTTTTTTTAAGAGCTCACATTGCCAGACACATAAGAACCAAGCTTCACAAAACCTAATATCCTCAGTGGGTGCCATAGTAATTATCACACATGGCCACTGGCACTAGGGACAGCTGCAGGGGGAACGTATGCTCTGTGCCAAGTGTTGGTCTCTATTGCACAGATTATGCACCATTTGGTCCAACTGTTCATGGACTTGTAGACCCAGGGCCTTGGACATGTCTCTACCCCCACTGGGAGATCCCTGTAGGCTGGAAAGCATTCCCTGCGCTTCATTCCTCCCTTCAGAATCCTTTAGGTAAGAAAGGTTCAGTGGCCAGTGATAGAACAGAACATTTTTGGAAATTGTTCTTTTAATTCAGTGTTAACTATAGCATATTGGTGCTTTGAGCCAGCAAACTGGGGCAGGAGTGGGCCATGTGTGACATGCTAGAATGTTTAACAGAATCTCTGAATTCTGTGTGCTACATGCTAGTATTGTCTTCCTTCTCCCCCTATATTGACTTTTGACTGATAAATTCAGTATTCAAAGGCCAGATGACATGATCTTATATATAGAAATGCTAAGGTATATGCATAGTCACGCACATGCACACAGACAGCTATTACAACTGATAGGAGTTCAGCAAAATTTCAGAGTACAACAATCAGTATACAAAAATTGGTAGTCCTTCTATATACTACCAATGAATAACTAAAGATAAAATTAAGAAAATAATTTCATTCTTAATGATATCAAAGAGAACAAAATGCTTTGGAATAAATTTAATAAAATAAATACAAGTCTTGAATAGGGAAAAACATTGTTGAGAGAAACCCTAAAAACCCAAATAAATGGAAAAACATTCCATTAGGAAATCTAATATTATTATTTATTATTATTATTATTATTATTATTTTTTTTTTTTTTTTTTTTTTTTTTTAGCCAAACCAGGGATTGAACTCAGGCCCTTGCACTTGTCATGAAAGCACTTATTCTACTGAGCCAGCTCCCTGGCCTGAAATGGCAGTATTCCTTAAACTGATTCATAGGAATATTCACCAAATTTGCCAGTTTAATCTCTGTCAAATTTTTAAATTAAAACTACTGAATTGCAGACTCATAAAAATGATAGAACATGTGAATTTTTTTAAAAAAGAAGCCAATTGTTGGGGCAAAGAGTAGTATAGGGCCCCAGAGAAGGCAGAAGAGGTGAAAACAGAAGTCGTAGAAGAGTGACCTCGCCTGTCTCCATATGAGTAGATCACAGGCAGTGGCCCTGCTGGAGGGCCTACCCACTCCAACTGTCCCCACATTGCCTGAGTGATGACTTGGTCTGGTGACACAAGATAACACAGAAGGGAGTCACTGATAGAACCTGCTGGAGAGACCCCAAGGAAGGCATGCTGGTGTCTGGTGCTGCACCTAGTGCCAGAAGCTCTGGTACAGAGGCCTCCCTGCTTCTCATTCCCACCCTGGGAAGATGGAGCTATCAGGGAGGAATCGAGTACAGATCTTGGTCCAGCTTCTCAACTGCTTCTCACCTGCTGTCTCAGCTTCCTTTGAGGATTGCTCCCTGTTAGTTACCTTAGATGACAGAGAGAGAGAGAGAGAGAGAGAGAGAGAGAGAGAGAGAGAGAGAGAGAGAGAGGCATACTAGACATGAAAAGAAAAAAAAAAGAAGATAGTAGATAGTAGAATGGCCACACTGAAACCTAGTTTCCCTTGAAGAGAGACTTTCCCCAGGGCTAACACTGGGGAAAGAAGCAGCATATTTCTGATTCCTGCTACTTTAATTTGTCTGTAAATCTGTCTCTATCTCAGGAGACATCACTTCTGGGAGACCCAGAGGAGGCCACAGGACAGAATACAGATTGTGCCGTGTGTGGCTGAGTGCCAGTCAGCTTTCTGTCACTGTGACCATTACCTGTGGTGAACAGCTAGAAGGAGGAAAGGTCCTAGAGGTTTCCCTGTCAGTTACCTTAGAGAGAGAGAGAGAGAGAGAGAGACAGACAGACAGACAGACAGACAGACAGACAGACACAGATAGAGCCCACCCAGTTGGCTCCAGGAAGTTTAGACCTCTGGTGAGGCAGAAGCATTGTGGGAAAGTGGTGTGCCATAGAGAAATGCAAATTAAAACAATGTTGAGACCTT
Source organism: Ctenomys sociabilis (assembly GCA_004027165.1). Taxonomy (NCBI): domain Eukaryota; kingdom Metazoa; phylum Chordata; class Mammalia; order Rodentia; family Ctenomyidae; genus Ctenomys; species Ctenomys sociabilis. The sequence goes on from PVKA01033379.1 coordinate 21,971, forward strand.
ATCTCACTCTGGAAAGAATGGTTATCAAAAAATTGAATAAGAACAAATTGCTCATGAGGCTAAAGGGAAAAAGGAACCCTTGTATGTTGTTGGTGGGAATGTAAACTACTATAACACTATGGAACTCAGTATGCAAATCCCTTACAAAACTAAAAGTAGAAATTCTATTCAACCCAGCTATTTCCCTTCTAGGTGTTTTCTTAAAACAGTTAAAGACATCACATTACAGTGACACACGCATACCCATGGTTATGGTAGCAAAATTTGTAGAGCTAAATCTTGAAAGAAGACTATATAGCTAGATAAGATGAACTATTTATGCACAATGAAGGACTACTCTGCCATAAAGATGGACGATTGAACCAGTTGAGAGAAAATGGGTGCACCTTGAGATTACAATATAAAGTGAAATAAATCAGACACACAAGTAAAATAAATCAGATAGGGTGGGGGAGATGCTTGGTGGTCTAAGTGCCTGCCCGGCAAGCACAAGGACCGGGGTTCGATCCCTGATACCACATGCCATGCTGGGCATGTGCTGAGCTGGCTACTGAAACTGTGCATAGTAATGAATGCCTATAATCCCAGCACTGGGGAGGCTGAGACAGGAGGATCATTTTAAGTCTATGCTGCATAGCAAAACCCTGTACCAAATAAATAAATGATAAATAAATTAATAAATCAGCCACATAAGCTGAAATATTGCCTAGTTTTTGTTATATGAGAAATCTGAAATATAAATGAAGAACAAAATGAAAGATAGTAGGATGTAGGGAGATACAGTGGACCCTTGACTTATGAGCTCAATTAGTTCCCAAGGGCTGCTTGTTACTCGAGTTGGTTGTAAATAAAGACTATTTTTCCCATAAGAAATAACAGAAACACCCATAATGCATTCTGAACCACCCAAAGCATCCCTCAACTATCCTTTTCACTAAATAAAAGGATTGCATGATATGCATAACTTACCAGAAACACCAACGATTTCCCTAGTGTATGCACTGAAAAGCTTTAAATGTGCCTAGCTCAGCAGAAACAACAATTGCATACTGCACTCAACCATTGAAGTTGACATCTTTGGCTTGCAGGACGAGAGGGTGGCATGGAAGTAGCTGTTGAACCCAGAGCCTTGTGTGCACCAGGCGAGCACTCCTGTTCTCTGCTTGGAGTTCTTGTGTCTTCATTCTTTCTCTCTTTCCATTTATATTCTTCCTTACATTTCTAATCTTCCATCTGATTTCTTCTTTTTTTTTTTTTTTTTTTTTTTTTTTTTTTTTTTTTTTTTTTTTTTTTTTGTCTTTTTGAGACAGGGTCTCACTATGCAGTTCAGGCTGGCCTTAAACTCACTTTGTAGCTCAAGCTGGTCTCGAACTCACAACAATCCTCCTGCCTCAGCCTCCCAAGTGCTGGGATTACAGGCCTGCGCCACCACGCCCGGTCATCTGATTTCTTCTGATTGCAGCATCTTTTGTAAAATTTCTTTGAAGGAAGGTTGGCTAATGATACATTGTGTTTTTGTATATATCAGGTTCCTGATTGTCCTCATTTTTTTTCCTTCCTTGTTTTTAGGTATTTGGTTGTTATAGGCTCTCACTACCAGGTTTGGACTCAATGATTCTCCTGTTTTCACCTTCCCCAGTGCTGGGATTATAGGCATGCACCACCACACCCAGTCCTGGTGGCTGGCTCAGCGCGCCTGGGGGCGGGGCCGGCACGGCATGTGGTGTGGGGCATGAAATTCCAGTCCCTGTGATTGCCTAAGCAAGTGCTTAGTCCACTGAACTATCTCACCAGCCCTGTCCTCGTTTCTGAAAGCTATTATCACTGAGAAAGCTACAGAATTCTGCTTTGGAAGGTACTTTCTTACAAACCATTGAAAATGCCACTTTTATCAAACATATGCTAGATCTCATTATCTGTACAATCTGTACATATTCTAACAGTTCTTTTTTAGCACTGGGGATCAAACCCAGAGTCCTTACAATGAATAAAATCTCTAATTCTTTTAAATTTCTTTTCTTTTTTTAGGGTGGTGTCAAATCACTAAGTTGCCTCAGCTAGCTCAAACTTGCAGCCTCCTGCATCAGCATTCCGGAGTGCTGGGATCCGAGGCACACTGCACCACACCTTACCAGATGGTCAATGCTTCTTAACTTGTGCTAGGTCTAATGTTGTTCAACTCCTGTATTGCGTTTTTAACTTGAGTTACTGCTTCCACTTCTAGACATTCCATTTAATTCTTTTTAACAAATGCTGGATCACTTTTTATTCTTTTAGTATTAACAGACATTTTCAAGCTTGTGTCTAATAATTCCAGTGGCCATTATTTTTTTTTTTTTTTTTTTTTTTTTTTTTTTTTTTTTTTTTTTTTTTTTTTTTTTTTTTTTTTTTTTTTTTTTTTTTTTTTTTTTTTTTTTTTTTTTTTTTTTTTTTTTTTTTTTTTTTTTTTTTTTTTTTTTTTTTTTTTT
>PVKA01033380.1:0-24442 GCA_004027165.1 Ctenomys sociabilis
AAAGCCCACTGAGCGAGAGGGAATTTCCCCGACTCCCTGGGCAACGAAGTTCAGTGAGTGTAGAACTTCAGGCCCGGCGTGCCTGAGAGACATTTCCCAGGGATTCCCTGTCCAACCCTCCCCCCCCCCCCCGTGGCCCGGTGAGAGCTCCAGGCACACCATGCCAGAGAAACATTTCCAGGTGATTACCAGTCCCACCCCACAGCCCCAGACCCAGTGCAGGTCGGCCTGGAGTGAGAACTCCAAGCCTGCCACACTGGAGGGATATTTCTCAGCAATCCACGGCCCCACGCTATGGACCAAAACCCAGCACAGCCTGGCCTGTGAGTGAGGGCTCAGGCCCACTGCACCAGAGGGACCTTTCCCAGCCTTCTTGGGTTACGGCCTGTAGACCCAGACCCAGCACAGGCTGGCCAACCCAGTACAGCCTACTCAGTGAATAAGATCATCCACTATCCTTTTGTGAACCCAGAAGAAACACCAAAGCCCAGGCCCGCCCACTTGACGAATGACCTGCCTGACACAAGAGGCCTGACAACAGAGGGGAACCAAAGGAGCTTCAGCAAAAAAGGAACTGAACACAATAGCTAGATTCAGAATAGGCATACCTGGAAAATCTCAAACTTAATAGACTGGCACCTGAATCTCATAACAAGATAAGATTATAGCTGTACCAAAGCGCTACACCAAAGGTCAAAGGTCAGTGCTATACAAAATGACACAGAAAAGGGGGAAAATGCAATCCCAGACCTCGAGTCCATCAGGAAGGGCAGAGGACACTAGCTCAGCTGCAATGAATGAACTAACAGATACAGCAGCAAAGGAACAACAGCAGAAAGCTATAGAGGAAATAAAACGAGAAGTAATTCCCCAATTTAAAAAAGAAATATCTGAATACATAGTATCTGAAATAAAGAATGAATTCCAGAAACATTGGGTGGAAAAATTATAATCACACAGAACAAGTGCAGAGAGCACTATTCCAGCTGATATATATGAATTAACAGCATCTGAAGCAAAGAAACAACAGCAGAAAGATCATGAGGAACTCAAAGCAGAAATAAGTTCTAAAATCAAAAAAGAAATTTTTGAAGTCATAGGATCTGAAATAAAGAAACAAGTCCAGAAATATACACCGGAAATCCAACTTGGAAGAAACACAGCAGAAAAAGAATTAATAACCACCTCTAAAGAAGACATGGATAAAAAAATTGAGTAGGTCAGAAATATGACGGATTCCTTGAATGAGCAATATAGAAAAGAAATAGAACACATGAAAAACAGTCAAAGAGATATAGAAGAACTAAAAATATCAATCACGAATCTAGAAAACTGTCTGAGTGAAAGTGAAGACAGAGTTTCACATCTTAAAGATGCCGGAGCAGCTAGTGAAAAGGTGAGAAAGGATCTCTTAAAAACGACGATAATGCAGGAAAAAATAATCCATCAGCTGCACGATGAATCCAGGATGAACAATGTGAGAATAATTGGTATCAGTGAGAAAGAAGGAGTCAATACAAATGACATAAAAAGAATTTGGGGATAAATAATCGCAGAAAACTTAACAAATATGAGGAAACAATCCAACATTCAGGTCACCAAAGCATACAGAACACCAAATAACCTCAACCCAAGTAGAAACACACCGAGACATATAATAGTTAAGATCGCAGAAACCCAACACAAAAATAATATACTGAAAGTTGCTAGAGAGAAGGAGCTCACATTCAAAGGAAAACCCATCAGAATTACAGCCGACTTCTCTACACAAACAATGAAGGCAAGGAGAGCATGGAGCAGAGTTCTTCAAATCCTAAACGAAAACAAATTCAAGCCCAGACTATTGTACCCTTAAAAACTCTCTTTCAAGTTTGATGGAGAAGTGAAATACTTCCACGACAAAGAACAACTAAAGAATTCCATGATGACAAAACCATCCCTTCACAGGCTGCTGAAAGATGTTCTAGACAGAGACCACAATTACCAGAACTCTGTGAATGAGAATGGAAGGAACCCACTAAACAGGACAGTCAATTAAACACAGGTTACAGAGAAGTAAACAATACCAGGTAAATATCATAACAAACATACGTCAGCACATTTCAATTACAACCATCAATGTAAATGGATTCAATTCACCAATTAAGAGAAATAGACTGGCACAGTGGATTAGGAAACAAAATCCAACAATATGCTGTATACAAGAAACACACTTAATTCAAAAGTGCATTCATAGGCTCCAAGTCAAAGGATGGAAAACAATACTACATGCCCCAGTACCTCAGAAAAAAGCAGGAGTAGCAATTCTGTTCTCAGACAGTCTCAACTTCAAACAAAGAATGAACAAACGACACAAAAAGGCCACTATATATTGGTCAGGGGAAAAATTCAAGAGCAAGAAGGAACACTCATAAATATCCATGCACCAAACACAGGAGCACCCAACTATGTAAGACAAATCTTAAGGGACATGAAAAACTTAATGTCTCAGAACACAATCTTAACAGGAGATCTTAACACACCCTTTCCTCAAAAAGATAAGTCAACCACACAAAAAATTAGCAAGGAATTAGCAAAACTGAACCAGAGCTTGGAACAAATGGACCTGGTGGACATATACAGAGTGTTCCACCCAACCACAGCTGAATACACATTATTTTCAGCTGCACATGAGTCATTTTCCAAAATAGACCACATACTAGTCCAGAGATCATGCCTAAGTATATGCAAGAAAACAGAAATTACATCATGCATACTATCTGACCACAATTCAATGAAATTGGAAATAAATGTCAAAAGAAACCATAAAAACCCAATAAATTCATGGAAACTAAATAACACCCTACTCAGCAATCAATGGGTTACAGAAGAAATTCAACAATATCTACAATTCAATGAAAATTCAAGTACAACTTACCGGAATTCATGGGATGGGATGAAAGCAGTTCTTAGAGGGAAAATAATAGCTATGAACTCACACATTAGGAAAACAGAAAGGGAACAAATTAGCACCTTAATGTGGCACGTCTGACAACTACAAAAAGAAGAGCAAACAAAACCCAGAGCACAAAGGTGGGAAGAAATCACAAAGATTAGAGCAGAAATTAACCCAAATGAGAAGAAAAATACAGTTCAAAGAATCCACAAATCAAAAAGTTGGTTCTTTAAAAAACTAAATAAATTTGATAAGCCTCTTGCCAACCTCATCAAAAAGAGGCAAAAGAAAATTCAAGTACAAGCGATAAGGAATGAAAAGGGTGCAATCACGACAGACCCAGCAGAAATTCAGAAGATTATTAATAGTTACTTCAAGAATCTTTACACTCACAGAATAGAAGACACAGAAGAAATGGACAGATTCCTCGAAAGGTACAAATTACCAAAACTGAATCAAGAAGATATTACAACTCTCAATAAGCTGATAACAGCCAACGAAATACAAAACGTAATAAAAAGCCTACCGACAAAGAAAAGTCCAGGGCCTGATGAATTCACAGCCAAATTCTACAAGAAATTTATAGAAGATATAATCCCCACACTCCACAAACTCTTCCACGAAGTTGAAAAGGAGAAAGTCCTCCCAAAATCATTTCTGGAGGCAAGTATAATACTGATTCCAAAACCAGGGAAAGACACAAACAAAAAGGGGAACTATAGGCCAGTCTCCCTCATGAACATAGATGCAAAAATAATCAACAAAATCCTACCAAATAGAATACAGCAAATCATCAAAAAGATCATACACCATGACCAGGTAGGATTCATCCCAGGGATGCAAGGATGGTTCAATATTCGAAAATGTATAAATTTAATACACTATATTAATAGACTGAAATCTAAAAACCATATGATCATCTCAATTGATGCAGAGAATACCTTTGACAAAGTCCAACATGCATTTATGTTCAAGGTCCTACAGAAAATTGGAATAGATGGACTCTATCTTAACTAGATAAGCCATCTATGACAACCCAAAAGCTCATATAATCCTAAATGGGGAAAAACTGAAATATTTTATTCTTAGATCAGGTACAAGACAAGGATGTGCTCTATCACCCCTCCTATTCAATATAATCTTGGAATCCTTAGCAACAGCCATTAGAAAAGTGAGAGAAATAAAGGGAATAAGAATAGGTAAAGAAGAAGTTAAATTATCACTATTTGCATACGACATGATACCTTACTTGGAAGACCCCAAAAATTCCACCAAAAGACTACTAGAACTGATAGGGAAATTCAGTAGCATAGCAGAATACAAATTCAGTACTCAAAAGTCAATAGCATTCCTCTACACAGATAACAAGCACACTGAAAGAGAAACAATAGCAACAATATCTTTTAAAATAGTACCTCGGAAAATGAAATACCTTGGGATTCACTTAACCAAGGAAGTCAAAGATCTTTTCACGGAAAATTACAACACCCTAAGAAAAGAGATTATAGAGGATTTCAGAAAATGGAAAGATATTCCATGCTTCTGGATAGGAAGAACCAACATCGTGAAGATGGCCATACTCCCAAAATTGCTGTACAGATTTAATGCAATCCCTATCAAACTGCCACCAACATACTTTCCAAATATAGAGAAATCAATCCTAAAATTTATTTGGAACCACAAATGACCTAGAGTAGCAAAGGCAATCTTGGCCAATAAAGACAAGACAGGAGGCATCAAAATTCCTGATTTGAAATTATACTACAAAGCCACTGTGATAAAATCAACACGATATTCACAACAAAATAGACCTGAGGATCAGTGGAATAGATTAGAAGATGCAGAGGCATCTATGAAAACACTCAGCCATCTTACCTTCGACAAAGGGGCTACACAAGCTCACTGGGAGAAAGATAGCCTCTTTAACAAATGGTGCTGGAAAACATGGCTTTCTACATGCCGAAAACTAAAACTTGACCCAGCTCTATCACCATACACTAAGCTAAAGTCAAAACGGATTAAAGATCTTTCCATTAAAACAGAAACACTCAATCTCCTGGAAGAGAAAGTAGGAGGAACTCTTGAAGACATAGGGGTAGGTTAAGAGTTAATGAACAAACATATATTTGCACAGGAAACACTTGAAATAATCAACAGCTGGGATCAACTCTTCTTAAGGAGCTTCTGCATGTCAAAGCAAATTGTCAACAGAGTGAAAAGACAAGCCACAAGTTTTGAAAAAATCCTAACTAATAAGCAATCAGACAGAGGACTACTGTCTAGAATATATAAAGAACTAAGATATAACAGGGCCCTCAAATTTAAAGACCCAATTCAGAAGTGGGCATCTGAGATGAATACACACTTTGCAAAGGACAAAATTAAAGAAGCAAATAAATATTTGAAAAAATGCTCCACATCGCTAGCCATTCGTGAAATGCAAATAAAAACAACACTGAGATACCATCTCACTCCAGAAAGAATGGCTATCATAAGGAAATCAACCAACAACAAATGTTGGAGAGGTTGTGGGGAAAAGGGAACACTTCTCCACTGCTGGTGGGAATGTAGACGGTACAACCATTTTGGAAATCAGTGTGGAGACTCCTCAAAAGAGAAGGACTAGAAATCCCATTCAAGCTGGCTATCCCCCTACTGGGAATTTTCCCAAAGGATCTGGATACATTGTATCATAGAGATATATGTGTACCTATGTTTATAGCAGCACAACGTGTGATAGCAAAATCTTGGAAACAACCAAGATGTCCATCACATGAGGAATGGTTGAAAAAGATGTGGTATTTCTATATAATGGAGTATTACTCAGCTATTAAGAATGATAAGTTTGAAGCATTTATACTGAAGTGGATGCCACTTGAACATATACTCATAAGTGAAATAAATCAGACACACATGTGTATCATATAGTCTCCCTAGTATAACAATCGAAAAGCAGAAATACAAAATGAAACGTACAACAACTAAAATCAATTGAGTTAGATAAAGCAAAGTGAATGGCATTTGTTGCAGGATACCAATCAGCTTTTCTTCTGGATGGTTATCAACCTAAGATCACAAGTCAGAGTTGGAGAAATAGAAGAGCCACAAGGCCAGCCAACATTTTGGCCCTAGCCTTTCAAGGTCAGCGAAGACTCAGGACATAGGAGAACCTGTACTGCAACATCATGAAACTCCGGTGAGCTCCAAATTTTCTGAACAAGGAGATTATGGAGCCACAGAGAAAAGAGACTGAAATTCTATAGTGTGCCTGGGGAGAGTCACATGAAGAGAAAACTTTCTCTCAAGCTCTCACAGAGAGCAAACTGGTCAAGCATTGGCCGTGACTCATCCACATGGATGACACAGACAAAGGATCTACAGAATAAGGTACAGAACTATAAGATAAACCCTGAGAGGACTTCACTGACCACATAAGAAATATAAAGTTCATGTGTTGGTATGTAAGTCTTGATCTATCTAGGTCTTAACCATCCAGCAGAATAGTATAAAAATGAAGTATACATCGTCGGGCCATAATATTAAGCTGAGCTGTAAATGGATATGGTCGACAACTTCTTTGAATAACTCACTATTGTCGTAGAATGCTGGACTGTGTTGGATTGTGGTGTCGAGTTCAAGCACCTAAGTTAGTTGAATGACAATGGAGTGCCCACCTTTGACAGGTGTAGACAAAGGAAGGGGTGTAGAAAGAAAAAATCATGATGTGTGTGTGTGTGTGTGTGTGTATAGACAGTACAATTGGGATAGATAATGCTGTGCTTTTACATAAACCTATGAGAGGCAAGATATGCACTAATGGTGGTTGGACAGGATATTATGTTGCCTTCTAGTGCTACAGTCATCCACTAGGAAAATAATTATTGAATTTTTGATATAATTCAGGTATAAAAAAATAAGATAAGTAAGCAGCTACACTCTTAATTTACTGATAAGAGACATCTGCTAAAATAATATCTGTAAATATGATATCATGTATGCACCTTGTATGATACCAAAACATTATGAAAACAGTTTGCAATGTATCAATTTATCGAATCTGTCTTGTTAAGGTGTCTTGAAACTGTCTGATTGACATTTGTAGTTCAATAAAATAAAAAATAAATAAATAAAAATAAATAAGTAAAAATAAATAAATAAATAAATCAGTGTTTCTTATAAATTATTAAAAACAGGGAAGTCCAATACCATTCGAAGTGCCATTTTTTTGTAAGATTATTCAGCACTTCTACCAAATAATTAATCCTGGAAGTCACCAGTACCTTCTAATTGCATTTTATTTTCATAGTTATTTCTTTGAATTTGGTCTTGCCTCTAAAATTTCCATTTTTTAAAATTTAATTTTATTTTAAAGAGTAAGAACAAAATTAAAAACAAATAGAAACAAAGACAGAAACAGGATAACATAACAATTCATATGTTACAAATTTTCAAAACAAGAATAGCAAATTAACAATAGTTGTATGTTGCATATTTTGTCATTAAATCTGTTGCTTAAATTAACAGATATGCTTGTGCAAGACCGGATGAATAATTGAATATTAACACTTGTTTTCAATAAACCTTAATTTTTTTCTTGGCTTTTTTCCTTTATCATTACTTTTTTTTATTTTAATGTATTTAGTTGTTGCTGAGTCTCACTATATAGCTTAGACTCATGGTGATCCTCCTGCTTTCAGCCTCCCCAGCAAGAGGATTACAGCTGTATACCGCCACCCTGGACTCTAGCCAGCTGAGCTGGCCCTAGGGGCAGGGCTGGTGCTGCATGTGGTAACCAGGGATTGGACTACAGTACCTGTCCTTGTGGAAGCTTTGTTTAAGCAGGCACTTCAGTCCTCCGAGATATCTCACTTGTCCCCCTTTTTTACATTTAAAAAAGAAAATTTTAAAGAGAGTATAATAATACTTGATAAAACATTAAAAAGACTATAAATGTAGAAGAACAAGATGAGAGGTAATCAACCATAGTTTACACATTGCTATCCTTAGTGTAATTGCTTAGCTTGCGGATATCAGCATACAGTTAGTCAAGGTGAAAATTCTAAACATGAAACACTTTCTTAAACACTGATGGGCAACTTCTGCCATCAGACAGGCAGCAGAACTCCCTGGAGAGAGGCTAGAAGCAAGACACATCCAGCTGATCCAGGAGCAGAACATCTTGCCATAGTGGCACAGTGGGTTTACATCCAAGAGCTGCAGCCGGAAGAACACATAGCCAGACCCAAGCCACACCCACCTGGTGAAGTTTGAACTTGGCGGATCCAGGCATGGTGCTAAGGTAATACCTCTACCAAAAGCTCTGCATCAAAGATCAGATGACACTGCTATACAAAATGACAAAAGAAGGAGCAAAATGCATTCTCAGGCCCTGAGCCCACCCAGAACAAATGCAGGAGACACTAGCATAGAAGAAGTTAGAAATCACACACATGAAATCTCTGAAATAACAGCATCTGAATAAAGAAACAACTGAAGAAATGTATAGAGGAAATCAGGTCAGAAATAATTTATGAAGTAAAAAAAAAAGAAATGACTGAAATGAAAGAAGTACTAAATGCTTCTGAAGAACACACTGATGAAAAAAAAATAGATGAGAATATAAAAATGATGGAATCCTTGAATGAACAATATAGGAATGAAATAGAATACATGAAGCACACTCAAAGTGCTATACAGAAAATTAAAATCTCAATCACAAGCTCCCAGAACTGCTTGAATAAAAGTGAAAATAGACATTCAGACTTTGAAGACACCATTGCTACTGGTTAAAAGGTGAGAAAAGGTCTCTTAAAAACAACTAGGATGCAGAAAAAAATAATTCATCATCTGCAAGACGATGCAAAGATGAGCAATGTAAGACTGATAGGCATCACTGAGAAAGAGGTAGTCAATACAAATGAAATAAAAAACAATATGGACAGACTTCTGTCTGGCACTTGGGACCCCTCCACATCTGCCCAAGCCCAGGCCATACAAGTATGTAGGAGAGCTCCTGCACTCTCCTGCACCCCCGGGACCCCACCAGATCTAGCGCAGAACTGGCATACAGGTCTGGGGTGAAACTCTGCAGCTGAATTCCCTGCAGAAAGGCTAGGGGCCAGAACCACCCAGCTAATCCAGGAGCAGAACATCTTGCCAGAGGGAACAGCAGGTTCAGCTCCAAGGGCTGCAGCAGGAAGAAGGTGAACAGAGTAGCCAGACCCAACAAAGAAAAAACTGGATGAACTCAAATTTACTACATCTGCACCCGAATTTTAGTAGGTGCTAAGGTTATAACTGCACCAAAGCTCTACATCAAAGGCCAGAGGACAGTGCTACACAAAATGACAAAGAGAAGGAGCAAAAAAGCAATTTCAGGTCCTGAGCTGACCCAAAACAAGTGCAGAGGACACTACCTCAGCTGAAATGTCTCAATTAATAGTGTCTGAAGTAAAGAAATAACAGCAGAAAGATATAGAGGAACACAGATCAGAATTAAGCTCTGAAATGGAAAAAGAAATCTCTGAATTCAGAGCATCTAAAATAAAGAATCAAATGCAGAAATATATAGAGGAAATAAGATCAGAAAGAAACTCTGAAAAGAATTAATAACTGCTTCTCAGGAAGATACTGATAAAAAAAATAGAGAAGATTAGAAAAGTGACAGATACTTTGAATGAGCAATACAGGAAAGAAATAGATCGCATGAAGCAGAGTCACAGAGACACAGAGAAACCTAAGATTTCACTCACAACCTTGCAAAACCATTTGAGTGAAAGTGAAGATAGAGTTTCAGATCTTGAAGATTCTGTCACAGCTAGTTAAAAGGTAAGAAAGGATTTCTTAAAAAAAAACTAAGATGCAGGAAAAAATAGTTAATCAGCTGCAAGACAATGCAAAGATAAATAATGTGAGAATAATAGGCATCAATGAGAAAGAAGGAGTCAATACAAAAGAATATGGGTGGAAATAACAGCAGAAACATCCCAAATATAAGGAAATAATCTGACATTCAGGTAACCGAAGCAAACAGAATGCCAAATAACTTCAACCCAATTGTATGTCTTCCATGCAGAGACATATAATAGTAATGATCCCAGAAATACAGCTCAAGAATAATATGTTGAAAGCGAATAGAGAAACAAAGCAGATCATATTCAAAGAAAAAACCCATCAGAATTATGGCAAACTTCTCTTCAAAAACCATGAAGGCAAGAAGATCATGGAACAGAGTACTTCACCTCAAGTCCTCTATGAAAACAAATTCCAGCCCAGACTACTATAACCTGCAAAACTCTCTTTTAAGTTTGATGGAGAAGTGAAATACTTTCATGACAAATAACTAAAGCATTTCACAATGATAAGACAAGCCTACACAGACTACTAAAACATGTTCTGGAGAAGGACCAAAATGATCAGAACTCCATGAATGAGAACAGAAGGAATCCACTAAGTAGGGTAAACAAACACAGGAGAAAAAGGAGTAAACAATGACCAGGTAAATAACATGTGAGTCGTGAATTACTGCATCTCAATTGTACTAATCAATGTACATGGACTAAATTTACCAATGAAAAGAAAAAGGCTTTGATTGACATTTGTATTTCAATAAAATAAAAATAAATGGAAAAAAAAAGAAAGAAAAAGACTGGCACAATGGATTAGAAAACAAAATCCAACATTATGCTATATACAGGAAACACATTTACCTCATAAAGAAATTCATAGGCTAAAAGTCAAAGGATGGAAAACAATACTACATGCCCCAGCACCTCAAGAAAATGCAGTCGTAGCAATCCTGTTCTCAGTCTCAACTAAAAAAAAAAACAATGATCAAATGAAATAAAGAAGGCCACTACATACTGGTTAGGGGTAAAATTCAAGAGGAAGAGGCAATATTCATAAAAATCCATGCACCAAACACAAGAGCACACAACTATATAAGACAATTAATGAACATTAAAAATCTAATATATAAACCATAGTCTTAATAGGAGACCTTAACACCCCCTTATCCCAAAAGGATAGGTCAACCAGACAAAAAACTAGCAAAGAAGTAGCAGAACTGAACAAGAGCAGGGAATAAACAGATTCAGTAATGGTAGGATTCTCACCCCAACTAACTATATATGCTGATAGCTATGAACCAAGAAACTGCACTGAATTTAACAAAGTGTAATAGAAGGGTCATGCTCCAAAACAAAGAAATGAACAAAAGGATTCAGTGGAGTGTTCCACAAAACAATAGCTGAATACACATTTTTGACAGCTGCAAGTGGATCATTTTCTAAAATAGACCACATGCTGGTGAACGGGTCATGGTTAAGTCTATGTAAGAAAACAGAAATTATCCCATGAATATGATCTCACCATAGTGTGATGAAACTGGAAATAAATGAGATGGAAAAAAAAACATAAATACACAGAAATTAAACAACACTCTACTCAGCAACCAAATGTCACAGATGAAATTAAAAGAGAATTTCAACAAAATCTACAATTTAATGAAAATTCAAGCACAACTTATTGGAATTTATGGGATGCAATGAAAGCAAGTCTAAGAGGGAAACTTATAGCTCTGAATTCACACATTAGGAAAACAGAACAGGAACAAATAAACACCCTAATGTTGCAACACCAGCATCTACAAAAGGAAGAGCAAACCAAAACCCAGACCCCAAAGATGGGAAGAAATCATGAAGATTAGAGCAGAAATTAATTCAATTGAGATAAAGAAAACAGTTCAAAGAATTAAAAATCAAAAAGTTCATTCTTTGAAACATTAAATAAAATTGAAAACCCCATAGCTAACCTCATCAATAAGAGCGAAAAAATGTTCAAATTCAAGCAAAAAGAATGAAAAGGGTGTAACTACCACAGAGACAGTGGAAATTCAGAAGACTGTTAATAGTTACTTTAAGATCCTTTACTCTAACAGAAAAGAAGACACAGAAGAAATGAACAGATTCCTAGAAAGGTACAAATTACCAAAACTGAATCAAGAAGATATAACAACTCTCAATAACCCAATGACAACCAATGAAGTAAGAAATGTAATAAAAAACCTACAGACAAAGAAAAGTCCAAGTCCTAAGGGACTCAAGCTGAATTCTACAGGAAAATTACAGAAGATATGCTCCCTATACTACTCAAACTCTTCAATGAAATTGAAAAGGATTGCTTCCTTTTCAATTTCATTCCAAGACCAGGGAAAGACACAACTAAAAAAGAGAACCACAAGCCAATCTTCCTCATGAACATATATGCAAAAATCCTCAATAAAAATCTTAGCAAATAGAATACAGCAAATCATCAAGAAGATCATACACCATGACCAGGTAGGCTTCAGCTCAGGGATGCAAGGAGGTTCACTATGCAAAAATCTATAAATGTAATATACTACATCAATAGAACAAAATCTAAAAACCACATGATCACCTCAATTGATGCAGAAAAGGCTCTTGACAAAGTCGAAAACACACTCATGTTCAAAGTCCTACAGAAAATTGGATTGATGGCCGCTACTTTAATCTAATAAAAGCCATCTGTAAAAACACAATGGCTAATATAATTCTAAATGGGCAAAGACTGAAGTCCTTTACTCTCAGATCTGGTACAAGACAAGGATGCCCTCTATCACTCCTCTTATTCAATATAATTTTGGAATCATTAGCAAAGGCCAATACACAAGAGAGAGAAATTAAAGGAACAAGAATAAGTAAAAAATAAGTTAAATTATCATTATTTGCAGATGACATGATACTTCACTTGGAAGACCCAAAAAACTCCACCAAGAAGCTACTAGAATTGATACACAATTCAGTACCATAGCATGATACACAGTCAGTACCCAAAAGTCAGTAGCATTCCTCTGAGCAGAGAGCAAACACACTGAGAGGGAAAAATTGAAATATAATACCTTTTACAATAGTACCACAGAAAATCAAATACCTTAGAATTAATCTAACTAAAGCAGTCAAAGATATTTTCAAGGAAAATTACAGTACTCTGTAAAAAGAGATCATAGAGGATTTGAGAAAATGGAAAGATATTCCCTGCTCCTGGATAGGAAGAACCAACAATGTGAAGATGACCACTCTCTCAAAATTGTTGTACATAGTTAATGCAATCCCTATCAAAGTAAAACCAACATACCTCACTGACCTAGAGAAATTGATCCTAAAATTTATTTGGAACCAGAAAAGACCTAGAATAGCAAAGGAAATCCTGGCCAACAAACACAAGGCAGGAGGCACTACAATTCCTGACTTGAAATTATACTAAAAGCTACTGTGATAAAACCAGCATGGTACTGGCAACAAAATAGACCTGAGGATCAATGGAATAGATCAGAAGATGCAGAAGCCTCTACCAACACACTCAGCCACTTGATCTTCAACAAAGACACCAAACATGCTTAGTGGAAGAAAGATAGCCTCATTAACAAATGGTGCTGGAATAACTGGCTCTCTACATGCTTCAAACTAAAACTTGGTCCAGGTCTATCATCATGCACTAATCTAAAGTCAAAATGTATTAAAGATCTAAACATTAAAACAGAAACACTCAATGTCCTGGAAGAGTAAGTAGGAGGAACTTTTGAAGACATAGGTGTAGGCAAAAGTTCATGACCAAAAATCAAGTAACATGGGTAATACTTGAAAGAATTAACAACTGGGGCCTCCTCTTATTGAGAAGTTTTTTGCATGTAAAAAGAATTTACCAACAAAGTGAAAAGAAAACCCACAAATATGGAAAAAATCTTAAATAATAAATACTCAGACAATGGTCTGGTCTCTATACACACACACACACACACACACACACACACACACACATGAAAAAATATGTATATAACCTGATATAAAAGTGATACTTTTTTTGTAATGATTATTTCTTTTTTATTTTTTGTTTGTTCTTTTTATTATTATTTTTGAAGAATACAAAATAGTGATATAAGCAAACAATTTTATACATGATACGAGATTTCACTAAACAAAGTAATAGGAATCCAACAATGGTTGCTGTATAATGCCATGTGCAAATTAGTTTTTCAGACTACCAGATATAAATGATGTTTTGTTTTAAAAAAGTAATAACTAAGAAGTTTTAAGAAAGTCAAGAGAGGAAAATAAATCAAAGTAAAAACAAAAATTGTAAGCATTAACTGCTCCTTTCTTTCTTTTTTTATATTCATATAATTAGAATTCTCAAAGTAGAAAGGAATAGGCAACAAATATTTAAAGATTTAAAATTTCTAAATTTAGTTCAACTTATAATACCACATTTCCAAGAAAAATAAACTTTTTGCACAAGAAATTTAAATAAAATCATACCAAGATACACAAAAATGAAATTGTCCAAAATTTATAAAGAAAAAAGTATTTAAAGCATGTACATAAAAATATTAACTATGGAAGAACAAAATTAATTAGCATCTTATTCCACATTAGAAAGAAAAAAAAAGGACCAAGTGTGTAAGAAACTAATTAAACGACTGAAAGAAAAAAGATCTATGCTTTTTGCTATACTTAGCAAACACACGTTTGAAAACTAAAACTAAAATATTTTCTAGTTCTACAAACTTGATATATTTTAATACCTCCAGACATAGTGTATAGGAAATAACAAAGAGCATAATTCAAAAAGCAAGAGAAGTTGCAGTATGATCCTGGATGAACAATAAAGATCTCTCAAAATGATAGTTATGCAGGACTATATAAAATATATTAGATGAACCCTTATTTAAAAGGTCATTGAAGATTTCCATGAAACAGTACCAATCTTATGTCAGGTTATACATGTATTTTTTTCATATATATATATATATGTGTGTATAAAGGACAGGGAAGAAGTAATACAAAGTCAACAGAAAATAGAAACTTTTTAAAGTTTCTAATACTAGGAGAAGATATCATATGATATCTTTTAGATAAACTATAATTCAAAGATATAGTATAAATCTTAAAACAAAAATTAATATTAAGCAATATTCAGATAATTAAATACTAATTAATTTAAAATTAAATGTTTCAAAACAATTGAACTAAGAAAAAGTTTTCATGGTAGTAAAGAAATACTAAGAATAAAACATAAGATAAATACTGGACTGACAAACACATTAACTTCACTTCTGACAATTTGGGGATAGGATAGCACACAAAACTCTATTGTGTTGTGGACATCAATAATGACCATGACACTTACTGGTGGGCAGGTGTCACTTGTGGGACTGAGCTACAGCTATTTCCTTGAAATCCACCCTGTAGTCCCATATGGAATCTTGACCCATAGTCCATTTGTAGAGGGTGCTGATGGAAATATTTTGCTGCTGTACACAAAAGACTATTGTATACCTCCTATTCTCCTCTGTTTGTTTGCCTTATTTGGTGGGTTCCTTCCATTCTCATTCATGAGGTTGTGATCATTTTGTTCCCTCTCTAGAACATCATTTAATAATGTGTGTAGGCTTGGCTTTGTCATCATGAAATTCTTCAGTTGTTCTTTGTCATGGAAGTATTTCACTTCTCCATTGTACTTGAAAGAGAGTTTTGCAGGGTGTATCAGTCTGGGTTGGAATTTGTTTTCTTGCAAGACTTGAAGTACTTTGCTTCATGCTCTTTTTTGACTTAATGGTATGTGAAGAGAAATCTGCCATTATTCTGATGGATTTTCCTTTAAATATGATCTTTTCTTTAATGGCTTTTAGTATAGTGTTCCTGTGCTGAATTTCTGGGATCTTGATTATTATATGTCTGGGAGTGGTTCCGCCCTGGGCCTGCTCTCTGGGTTGATTCAGAACCCGGCAGCCCAGGCAGTCTCATTCATATACAGCCTGTACTCTGGGTCACTTCTGGACATTTGTATTTCTTAATCTGAGAAATATGTTCACTTCAGATTCCCATTCTTTGATTGGGTCTTCAAATTTGCATGGTCTGATTTTTTTAATTTTAGTTATTTAATATTCTAGGTATCAATCCTGTGTCTGAAGAATAACTGGAAAACTTTTTGTCTCTTCATTCTATTAGTGATTTCCTTTGTTAAAGTTTTTAATTTGCTATGATTCCATTTGTTAATATTAATTACTATTTCTTGTACACTTTATTCAGAAGATCTTTCTCTACATTATGTCTTTAAGACTTTTACCCTTTACTTTCAAATAGGAGAGTTGACTCATTTTTAATCTCTTCTTTGTCTTTATAACACTTCCAATGCTCTGTACTCTCATCAAGTTGTGAGGACCTGGAATATAAATGCTATTCCACAAAACATACTTAAGTTCAAAAGGAACTAAAACTATCCCATGCATATTGTCTGACTATAGTGTAATGAAATTGAAAATTAATGGCAAAAGAAGCCATGAAAACCTCAGAAATGAATGCAAGTTAAATAACACCCTCCAAAACAACCAATATGTCACAGATGAAATTAAAGAAGAAATTAAACATATCAATGATTAAACAAAAATGTGAACACAACACACTGGAACCTGTCAGATACAATGAAAGCAGTCCTAAGAGGGAAAATTATAGCAATGAATACGTCAGGAGAACATAATGAGCACAAATAATCTAATTTGCAAGTTAAACTTCTAGAAAAAGAAGAGCACATTTAAAAAAAAAAAGACGGAAAAAGAAAAAATAAAATTCAGAGCAAAAATGATGCAATGGAGACTAAGAAACAATACAAAGAATTTGTAAGTTAAAGAGTTTGTTCTTGAAAGATTAATAAAATTGATAAACCCTAGCCAACCTCCTCAGAAAAGACTCAAATTCATGTAATGAGGAGTGGAAAGGTAGAAATCACTAGTGACCTTGTGGAAATATGGAAGATTATCAATACCTTTTTTAAATACCTTTAATAGGATGGAAAACACAGAAGAAATGAACAGGTTCCTAGATACATATGAATTATGAAAGTAGAATCAGAAGATACAAAAATGCTGAAAAATATCAGTTAATAAAATTGAAAATTTAATTAAAAACTTAACCAACAAAAAGAAGCCTGATGGGTTCACCATTGAGTCCTACATGAAATTTAGACACAATCTTATTCCACTAATGCTGAAACTCTAGAAAGAGAGGAAATACTTTCAAAGTCACTCCTGGAAACAAGTATTTCCCTGATACAAAAACGAGAGAAAGATCCAACCACAAAAGAGAACTAGAGGCCAATCTCCCTAATTAATGTAAATGTGAAAATCCTCACTAAAATGCTAGCAAACAGAATGCAGCAAATCTTCAAGGTTATAGACCATTACCCAGAAGGATTCATCCCAAGAATGAGGGATTGTTCAATTACGTATGTCAATAAATGTAAAACACCATATCAACAAAGCCAAAGTCAAAAATCACATGATCATCTCAACAGATGCAAATTACCTACAGAAAATTGGAATAGGTGGACTTGTGTACTTGATAAAAGCCATCAATGACAAATCAACAACTCACATCATATGGACAAAAACTGAAATGTTTCACTCTAAAATCAGGTACAAGACAAGGATGTCCACTGCCTCCACTCCTATTCAGTAGATTTCTGGAAACATTATCTAGAACAATTACATAAGAGAGAGAAAGAAAAGTAATGGGAATTGGAAAGGAAGAAGTTAAATTATTAATATGTACAGATGACATGATACCCTACAGAGAACCCCCCAAAAACTCCACAAAAAGATTTGTAAATTTAAGATTCAAATTCAGTTGTATAGGTGGATAAAAATCAATACTTAAAATCAATAGCATTTCTGTGCACAAACAACAAATTCACTGAGAAAGAAATTAGGGGAAACACATCCTTCAAAATAGTACCCAAAAATTGAAATACTTACGAATCTCCACATTGAAGTAAAAGATTTCTAAGAACAGATGCTACACTTGATCTTAGCCAAAAGACAGAAACAATAAAAGTAAAAGATTTCTAAGGTGAAAGTTGCACTACTCTAAAAAAAGATATCAGAAATGAAAAGATAACTCTTGCTCAGAGATAGGAAGAACCAACATAGTAAAAATGGACACACTGCCACAATTGTTAAAAAGATTTAATGCAATTTCCATGAAAATGTCATTAAAATACTTAAAAGAACTAGAGAAAATATTCCTAAAATTCATTTGGAACTAGAAGTGACCTAAAATAGCAAAGGCAATTTGGGGTAACAAAAGCAAGGCAGGGGTGTCAGAATCTGTGACTTGAAATTATACTACAAAGTTACTGTGATACAGCATTAATTATGCATCCATGTTTGTAGCATCACAATTTGTCATAGTTCAATCTTGGAAACAATCCAAATGTCTATCAACTGAGGAATAGATTTTAAAAATGGTCTTTTTACACATTGGAGTATTATTCAGCTACAAATAAGATAAATTCGAAGTATTTGTAGATAAATGGCTACAACTAGAGACTATATTGGTAAGTGAAATGAATCAGATCTACATGTGCAAACATTGTATTATCTCACTACTGTGAGAACCTGAAAGAGTAACTAAAATCTGAAAGGTACATGAGGTTCTGTGAAAGGGAAAGAATTTGTTCAGTGGAAAGGGAAAAACTGGGATGAGGAAAAGGACAAATGAAATAAGGCAAAAAGATATATTTAGCTATATATGCAGAACAGTTTGGATAATTATGCTGCTGATTTCTGCTGGTCTTTTGAAAGGAATAGTTAATGTCTAATTTTTTTTCTTTTTATTCTTGTTATATTTTTCTTTTGAATTTCATATAATTTTTTGTTATTATTGTGTTTTGTTTTTCTTTACACTAATCTCATGACTTGAACAACTACTTTGAAGATAACATCATCCAACACTGCAAACATTGTTGAATTCCTATTGTTTTGTGTAGTGAAATTTTCAACCATTTCTAATGCTATATGAAAAAATATTTAACATCATTGGTCATTTGAGAAGTGCAAATTAAAACAACCCTGAGATTTCATCTTACTCCAGAAAGAAGGGCTATCATCAAGAAATGAGCCAAAAACAAATATGGGTGGTGCAGTGGGGACAAAACACTCCTCCTCCACCAGTGGTAGGAGTACAGACTGGTGCAACCACTAGGAGAGTTGGTATGGAGATTCCTTAGAAAAGCTAGAAGTAGAGGTTACATTTGATCCATCCATCACCCTTCTTAGTATCTGCTCAGAAGAACAAAAACAACAACAAAAATCATACCACAGCTATATATGTACACCCATGTTTATAGCAGCACAATTTGTAATAGTTAAATTTTGGAAAGAACACAAATGCCCATCAACTGAGGAATTAATAAAAAAGATGTGGTCTTTTTGTACAATTGCTACTCAGTAATTAAGAGCAAACTTGAGTCTTTTGTAGATAAATTGATGCAACTTGAGACCATATTCATAAGTGAAATAACTTAGTGTTGTAACTCAAAAATCAAATGACAACGAGGCAAGTCCAAAAGGAAAGAAGCGCTTTATTTTAGGTGGTACCCACCAGGTAGCCTCTCCATGCGAGAAGGAGAAGGGCCCCCCGAGGGCTGGGTTGTTGGGTATTTTATGTCTAAAACCCGCAGGCTGGGAGGGGTAAGCAAGCATCGTCACAGAAGCTAAAATGGCTGTTAGGGGAGTACGGGGACAATTTTGATTGGGGGAGACAAATATTTTATCTATATTAGGGAACTTTGTGGTTCAGGGTATGGTCTCGCGGGATGGGGTGAAGGGGGCTGAGGCAAGCTGTGTTATAGAAGCTAATTGCATTGGTTAATAGGGGTTGACCTTTACATTGATTGGCTCAGTGAGAAGGGAATACTTTTTGACAGAATAACATATTTCTGTAATGCTTGGGTAACCTTGGGGGTAGCATCTTGTGGCCATTAGGGGTTAACAGGGAAACTTGAGCAAGCAGGTTACAGAAGCCAATAGCAATTGTTCTTTTGTCAAGATTGATTGAGGGTCACCTGGAGGTTGCTGAGGCTTTAAAGCAACCTGTGGTTGCCTAGTTGCATGTAACTTTCCCAGAACATTTAGCAACAGGTGAAACAAAGGGCTAAGATGGAGCTAGTCTAGCGTGGCTTGGGACTTTGTAGAAGTTAAGAGAGTCAAGGGGGTACGGGGAGCTAGTTGATTGGTGGGAGTTTTCTCGGGTGAGCGGGGTTACATAAACCTATGGGGGGGTGCTGTTGCCAAGGGAGGGCAAGAAACAGTTTGTCTAAGGTCAGGCCCCAGCGGGAATAACAGGTAATGGCACCTAGCAGGTTCTATTAAGAATAACAGGATATGGGGGAAGGGCTCGGCACCCAAGTGGGTTACAACACTTAGGCTCACATGTCTAAACAGCACATTGTCTCCCTGTTGTGAGCAACCTAAAGAACAAATCTGAAATGTACAATAGATACTGTAAAACGGAAAGTCATTGTCAAAGAAAAGGGTGTGGGGGGGGGCTGGGATGGGGAAAGGGGAAAGGAAAGAGAAAAAAAAAATGCAAGTTCCTTATTAGTGTCTCTCCATAGAAAAGCTAAGTTGTGTCAATATCAACTGGAGAATTTTTATGTCCATGTCTTACACTCTACTAGGTAATACAAATGTAAAACCTAAGCATAGTGAAAGTTGAAGGAATTCTAGACGCTAAGCCCTTCCAAGGGAACTCCTAAAGCACACTGAAGTTCTTTTGTGAGTATTTCTAGTGGTGGGGAAGTGACTGCTTGAAGTAGCCCATTTTAACTTCGGATCTGCAGAGCTAGGAAGCAGCCTCATTCCTGCCCTGGGTGTCATTGTTGCCCTGGTCTTCGGTGCGGCTGCGTGCTCTCTGGACCACTGCCCTCAGCTCTGGGAGGCACAGGCAGAGGCAGTGACCCAAAGCCCAGGGCTCTGTTCAGACCCTGCCAAGGTGGAAAGTCAGGAGGCTCCAGGGGAGAGACAGGGTGGGGCTTGTACTGGGTTATACTCATATTTTAGGCTATAAATGTAAATCTTGTGTTTCTGTTGTATGAGAAATGTATACTCATTGCTATTCCAGGATGTTTAGTAACTAGTGGCTGTTTCTTGCTGTTTGTTAAGATAAAATTCCTTCCTCACTAATCCCTGTAAACAAAATCAGTTTAACAGAGATGACTTCAAAAGGGAACTAAATGGGCTTAACTCCTTGTAACCTCAGGCTCCTCAAGGCTACCTTTTGTATCAGATGATAAATTTGTTTACCAAACTGAATGTGGTTCCAAGTTTTAAAAGCCCCCCAGCTTCCTGGGCTATCCTCGGAGCCTCTGCAGGGTCTCTTCTGGTTTCACAAAAACCACTGGAGGTGCAGTGTGCCCTTTTCTTTTCATACATGAGGATCAGAAAGCTTAGGGGAAGACTTCACTCAGGCTAAGGGGTACCCTCCTGCGAAGTTGGAGCCCTGATGACCCCGCAGAGCTCTGTGTCCCTCCTGGAGTCATCGCTGCGCTGCCGCCAGAATAGGCACTTCATCTCTGTCCTGAGGCTGCGACGCTGGACTCTTGCACTAGGCCATGGCCTTGGGTTTGTGAACCTAGTATTTAAATCACCCTGTTCCTTTATGAATTTTAGCACCACAAGTATTATTGTTGGAAAACATACTTATTTCCAGACAATATCCACCAAATTCAATGTGAACAAGTTTGTATTTTTCATTTTGATTAATTTACTAAAAACCTAGGGGCCAGGGAGATGGCTCAGTGGAATAAGTGCTTCCCTGGCAAGACAAGAGCCTGAGTTCAATCCCCAGTTCTTAAAAAAAAAAAAAAAAAAAAAAAAAAAAAAAAAAAAAAAAAAAAAAAAAAAAAAAAAAAAATTGCTAAAACCTGCTAATTGTTATGTAAGGATTGTAAATATTGATTTGATCAACTTTGTAGACTTGAATGGTGTAGTCACAATCAAATTATTCTCTTTCAAGGCCTAGTTTAGACTGAAAGTTGAATGTGTATTGGGCCGATGAACAGAACAAGTCATGGGAGTATTGTTCTAGTTCTTTTTAAAATACTGATTTATTTTATTACATAATCACTTAGGAAAATTGCAAAACACAAAAATATAGAAAGAACACAACTTCCAAAATGCCAAGGTGTACACTCTAATTAGAAGTGTGGAATTGTAATGTGATTGCACCTATTCCAGGGTGTGCAGGCCTTGATTTCTGTCCAGTAGTCTTTGTTCATAATTGATTAATAATGCAGGTTTTGCAGGCTCGTGCTTCCAACTGCTTATGCAGAATTTCAGCCCTAGCAATTATGCCTAGGATCTTCAGGGAGCTTAAGATACTTTGCCCATGTCTCAGTCTCTCAGGAGTTGTGCAGGCGTGCGAGCCCTGGCATGACCCATGGGCCACTGGGAAGCTTGCCCATCACCTCCTGTTGCCCTCAGGTACTATGAGGTATGGCTCAATGCCACTGCCCAGTATCTCCAGTATTGTACTGCAAATCAACACTCAAAATTCGAAGAGGGTTCTGATAAACACATATGGGCTTACATACTATCGTAAAGTAAAAAGAAATCCTGGGCCGGGTAGATGGCTCAGTAGAATAAGTGCTTCCCTGGCAAGCTTAACGGGCCTGAGTTTAATCCCCGGTTCTGCAAAAAAAACAACAACAACAAAAAAAAAAAACCAAAGAAATCCTAAATGAAACTGTCCTAAATCCGTGACTATTATTGTAGTTCAGAAAAGAGAAGGTAAACAGTCTTTAGACCAACTCAGCTCTATTTCTTGCTCATATAAATAAGGTTTTAATTGGCTGTTACAGTTGGATTTGCTCATGTGTTGCAAAATTGCCCTTGAACGTGGCAGGGCTGAAGTGCCAGAACCTTCCAGAAGCAGTCCTAGAGCTGCTTGGTGAGTTCATGGATGGTTGCTGTACAGAGAGCAGGTCTCAAGAAATCCCTATGCCTTCCCACCATGTCATGGGAGCTCTCTGCACAGACTCCCCCACTGTTCCTCGTGGGGGCAGAGGGCTGGGGTGGGGAACCAGGCCGCAGAGCTGGAAGGGACATAGTCTGTTTTTGGACTCTCAGCCTCCAAAACTGTGAGCTAAATGCATCTATTTTCTTTGTATGTTGCTCAGCCCCAGGTGTTTTGCTCTACTAACAGAAACCACCGGCATCATTATTTACCAAATATCTGTGGGTGATTTTTGGCTACAACAGCAGAATTGAACAGTGGGGACAGATAATGAACAAGCTGCGAACACCAAATAATTACTCTCTGGATCATCACAGCAAATGCTTTCTGATCTCCAGAAGAGCACAAAAAGAATGTTGTCACCCATACTAGCATACAGTCATTTATTTATTTTAAGGCCCCTTAATTTTTGTAAAGCATTCAGAAAACATGTCCCCATCTGAGTAATAGCCCATATCACTCAAACACCTACTTCTGCAGAAAGTATGTTTTTCAGGTACATCTATTTTCCTACAAATGTCTAAATTTATCACTGTTCAAAGCCAAAATACACACACACACACACACACACACATGTGGAGAGAGAGAGACAGAGAGAGAGAGAGAGAGAGACAGAGAGAGAAACCACATTTTGTTTATCCAATCACTTGGGCATACAGGATGCTCGTGGGATTTAACTAGTAAATTGTGCTGCTGTAAGTGCTAGTGTCCAAATATCACTATATGATGACTAAACTCGTTGGAAAGCTACCTGGCAGGGGACAAATAGAGTCATATGGAATTACTAATTTCAGTTCTTTGAAAAATCTCTACACTGACTTCAGTGATTATGCTCCATGTATTCCTGCCAATAATGTAGGCAAATTCCTTTTCTTTTCTATGTATATATGTATGTATTTTTGTATTTGTTTGGTACAGGGTCTTGCTGCACAGCTCAGACTCATAGAGCTCCTCCTGTCTCAGCCTCTTCAGCACTGGGATTATAGGTGTACGCAACCATGCTGGGTTTTGGTGGCTGGCAAGGCATCCATGAGGCTCTGGGGCTGGCACAGCACAGGGATCGAACCTGAGTCCTTGCACTTGCTATGGAGGCACTTAAAAAGCTGAGCTATCTCCCCAGACTGAGAATTCCTTTTCTAGCATAGACATACTGATTGCTATTGTTTCTAGAGTAAGATGGAATCAGCATTGGTTTTAATTTGCATTTCTCTAATGGCCAAAGATTTTAAACACTTTGTCATGTATTTCTCTTCCTTTGTGAACTGTCTGTTCATTTCTCTAGCCAACTTCTTAACTGGGTATTTAATATTTTTTAAGAGAACAAAATCAATAAAAACAACGATACAGATTTTCAAAACAAGATAGATTAAAAACAATGATGCAGGACCAGCAGATTAAAGCTCCTACAAGCAGGCTCAGGGCCTGGGGGTTGGATCCCTGGGCCTGCAGTGCTGGTCCCACTCTCAGGACGTGTTGAGATGGCTATTGAGACTAGGTGTGGTGGTGCAGGCCTGTAATCCCAGATCTTGGGAGACTGTAAACAGGCAGATCACTATGAGTCTGATCTAGTAGAGAGACCCTGAACGCCCAGTAGACCCTTCCCTAAAAAATACAAAAAAACAAACCCTAAAACCAA
>PVKA01033381.1:0-24436 GCA_004027165.1 Ctenomys sociabilis
CAGTGTTTGCTATATGAGAGAGTAGATCTTTAGCTACTATGGTTACACAATGTCTTCATTTTTGCATGGTCAAAATGTTACTCTGCTATTTTTAGAGCCATACAAAATATTATCAACAGAGGGAAAGCAATCTTAATTTTCAAAGTGAAAGGATTTATTTTTCATTTCTATTATTCTTATCATGGAAATAGATGAATAGATAATTCTTGAATAAACTGTGGACATCAACACTGTCAGTCAAATGGCTAGAGATATGGCTTCTAGCGTGGGAAAGAACATTGGGCCAGTGAATGATAAATGATGACCTTCCACTGTTAATTCAAACTTTCAGTGAGATGCATAACTGCTCCTTCTTTCCCATCCCACAATGGAGTCTTCCATGCTTTTCTCTGTCATGTTTGCTACTGGGTTGGTAGATAAATCCTTCAGATATTGCAAAGCAGTGGAAATGCATTGACTATGTATTTACATTTATCTATTGGTCTCTTTTATTCCAATGCAGTAGGTATAGTAGAATAAGAAAGAGAAGGAAATTCCTATTTCCCTTTGTTTCACTGTTGAGTTCTCACAGTGTGGTGCCATTCTTCTGTTGGGCTTGTATTAGCATGCTCACTGTGAAGGGGCTAGGGTACTTGATAGTCTCCCTGCAGAACTTGTATTAACAGCATACTCCTATCAGGATAGTTTTCCAATACTAAGCTTGGATCTTTATTGTAAAACCAATTTGAATAAGAGAGTTTGGGAGCTGTAGTAAATTGCTTAATTCATCCCATAAGTATTTACTGAGAGTGGATATTATGCTTGGTATTGTTTTAGGTACCAGAAATCCAGCAGTCTCTGGAATAAGGAAGTGCAGTCCTCAGAGAAACTGTACTTCAGTGTTTTGAGGTGGAAGGAAGTAGAAGATAGATATTAAACAAATAGAAAAATGGTATCAGAAGATAGGAACTCTGAAGAAAAATTAAACAAAACATATTTTAAAGTTGGAGAGTGATTACTGGAAGTGACTAGTTTAGCTGTGTACAGGGTAGTCAGGGGATGCTCTGATAATTTAAGCAGGGACCTGAAAAAGAATAGAAGCCAGCCATTTTGGGTCTACTCTTATCTGCCCTGCCCCAACGGTAGGATTACTTATCCATATCCCCATCAACATATTCTCATCCATTCCATAGCTCACAAAATTGGACTAAAGGCCCCTTAGAACAGTAGAGTCAAAATGCAAAATACAACCTTATTCTCTAGTGACTACAAAAGCCACTGGGCAAGTTATGACAGTGTGTCAGTCATTTTTCATTTGCTGGGCCAATATATGTGATAGAAAAAACTGGAATGAAAAAGGCCTATTTTGGCTCACAGTTTTGGAAGTTTGAGTTCCTGGTCAGCTGGCTTCAAAGTAGAAACCTCGTGGTAGAAGAATATGATAGAGCAAATCTTCTCACATGGGAGCAGAAGGGAAGGAGGAATGGGCCAGAGACTAAAAGGAAGGACCTAGTGACCAGATACAGTCCTGGAGATCGGGCCCTTATGATCTCCATACTCAGGTGTTCTCCTCAGCATCTTCAAGTCCAGTCAAAGGAATAGTCCAGAGTAACCTTCACAGGTAGGAAGGGTGTAAAACAAGACATGGTCTGGCCCTACCATTTCTCCTGCCCTTCTTCCTGGACCCAGTCTTGGTCACAGCTTCTGGAACTGGAAAGGGCAGATTGTTGAAGATGATGTTAGGAAGTGGGACTTCAGAAGGGGTTCTGAGTCCCCTAGGGAGCAGGTGCAGGGCTGTGAGGGGCTAGGGTGCTTGACAGTGTCCATTCAGGTATGGGGGATCAGTCTTGGAGGGGGGGATCAAGGACCAGGACTGTGCTTCTGGGACATAGCCTGAAGCATCAACAAGTCTGCACTTATTCCCCAGCACCTCACTGCAGCCCCAGTGAGCTCAGGAGGCCAGAAGTCCACCTAAGTATTGCCTGTGGCTCCAAGAGAGTGGGATGGGGAGTAATGTTCTCTAGTGGGACAGAGGTGAGCTTTAGAAGCATAAAGAACTTGCCTCTAGCTCTTTAGAGTATTGCAGTCTATACAAGAGGGACCCTCACACCTGTTACAGCCTATCTGATGACATGAATCAGACACGTGAGCTACACTTAGAGCCTGTAGTCAGAAGCACATTGAGACTGAGACAAAGGTATTCCCGACCCTTACCTGCTGTGGTTACATTGGCATAATCCAAGAGAGGAAGAGACAGGGGAAAATACTCTAAAACTAAGCTTTAATCCCCAAACTACAAAGACATCAACATTTGAATGAGATCCTCATGCCAGACAAGAAGCAAGTCATGTCTAGATCTGTTTAGTTATTAAATGAATGGGGTTGTCTGCATCTCGTAAAATGAATAATCACTAAGACCACAATACGCAATGTATTAATTATTGAAACTGTCCTACTAATTGGTTTTGAAACTGTCTCATTGCTATTTGTTATTCAATAAAATTGTTTAAAAAATAAATGAATGGGGTGTAGGACCAGAAGTTAATCTAATGATTCCAAGAAAAAATGAAATATTGTTACATTTTTTCTACCCTGGCCTGTGACTTAAAACTTGTTTTTGCTTCATAAAATGGAGTGAGCCCATTCCGTGGGGGTATGCAATATTGAAGTAGTTGTGCTTTGGTGGCAAAGATTCACCCACCCAGCCTGTGAAGTTTGCATTGTGCTTCAAAGTTCCTCTTGGTTCAGACCCTATATGCCCCACAACTGTGCGAATACATCAGGAAGCAGGTGTTTCCCTCACAGCTAACATCACCATAAAGAAATAATGACTTGTGTTTGCTATGTGAATTGAGATATTTATAAGAATGGGAAGCATTGGAGTGGTTTGATGAGCTAAATGTGGGTGGCTGCCAGGCCCAATGCCCGTTGGCTGTGGAAACAGTCTTACTCCTACCTTGGATTTATATGTGTCCAAGCTAAGAATATTTAGGCTACAAGTGGGATATGACTAAGACAGATGCTATCCCATATGATATAGAAGGTGGGCCTAAAACTGTTGTCCACCCACATGGGCTTCTCACGAAGCCCTTACCTGGTAGCCTTTGCTCCCCAGAAATAGATGTCTTCGATGTGGGAAATCTGGAGGACTGGAGTTGATGGTAAGCTGGTGTTCCCTGCTGTGGTTCAGAGCCTCCACCTTCAGCTTCCTGGTGGCCATGAGTGTCTTGGTCATCTAGTGAAGCTTTACTTCGGAGGAGGTCACTATCTTTGAGCGTGACTAGGAAAAGCCCTATAGAAACATCTCTGAGGCCTGAAACAGCCACCACAGAGATCCAAATGAGAGTGGAAAAAGCAGGTTGTACCAACTTCTCTCCCTTTCTAGAACTGGAAACTTAATAGAGAAGAAGTCCCTGTGATCCTGCATGTGCCACCCGTAGCTGTTTCAGGCCATGACAGCACTCAGCACACACATCAAACCTGAGGTGGGTTTAGGCAGATTCACCTGCAAATACCTGCAGCAGTCCTTCGTGGAGGAAAGGGGACAGTGGATGTTTTGAAGAACTGTTCTAGATAGGAGAGTATGCAAGAGCTGCTTGTTTGGTTTACATTTAGAGGAACTCAAGAGCCTTACCATTTGCAGGGGCTTTTGGAAAATGATTGATCTGTGAAGGCCATGTGGCTGACTTGCTGTTAGAAAGTGTGGTCTGATATGAAGAGGTAACCACTGCAGGTGGAACCTGGGACTGTCTAGCTCATTCCTGGCTAGACATCTCTTAAGTCTCTTCTTCCTTGTCATCATGAGATGAACAACTTTTCCTCCTCCAAACCCCTCTGCCTTGCTGCCCTGCCATGGAGCAGCTGGACCCAAACCTGTACAAACTGTGAGACAAAATAAACCTCACTTTCTTTAAGCTGTGAGTGTTAGGTATTGTGTCTTAGCAGGGAGACAGTGACGAAGACACTGCTCAAAAGGGAGAGGCTTGGAAAGTTGAAGATGGCAAAGCCATCCCAGGTTTGTAGATTGACTACTTTAGTTAGCATTGGGTTACTGTAACAAAATACCCATTATGAAATATTTGTAAAGAAAAAAGAAGATACGTTGGTTAACAATTTGGGAGATTCCATGGCAGGGCTGAATGGTAGATGATGGCTGAGGGTGGCAATGAAGTGAAGCTGTGCAGAGGTGAAACCACACCTTGAACCAGTGAACAGAGAAGGGAAAGGCCCATCCTGCTCCTTTCATAATATCACTTTTAAGAAAGTATAAAAAGCCTCAGAAAAACTGTCCTCCAAGGGCACAGGCCCATGGTCTTTCACTCTACCCACCCACTACAAGTTCCACCGCCTCCTAGGAACACCACCCTGGGGATCAAACATCTAATCACAACAGGGCCTTGGAGTCACCCAAACCACACCAAACCATGCCATGGAGCATGCGTTCTGAGCAGAGGGAAGATGAGCTGACCAATCACTGGGTCATGTAATGTGAGATCAGTGTCTTTTGGAAATCCTGCTCTCCATTCTGAGATAACAGTTTCCTATTTCTGTTGTTGACTGGGTCTCAATAATTGTTCCCTTTCAATAGAGCCAATTTTTTTTTTATCTGAAAAATAGATAAAAAGATCTCCTCAGTGAAAGGGCTGATGGTTTGTGACACAAGATTATAAAGATAAGTTCTTATTTCATGACCTTTTCCCTTTATTAATGACAAATGCTTCTTTCAATAAATGTTCTCATCACTTAGTAATTGCACAAGCCCTGAGCTGAAAGCTACAGCAGGATTTTGTTTTGGTCAGTCTTAAACAAATTCTATCACATTTGATGGGCAAAGAGTGAGAAGAGCAGAAAGTTGAAAGTTCTTAAATATATGTCTTCTATGGTTGATTTTCTTCTTCAAAAAGACTGCTGTTATATGAAAGAAACATTTGAGTGGATTTCCAGAAGACAGGGGTGCTTAGTAACAGCTTTGTGACTCCTGTGGAGTGGGTGCCATGCTA
Source organism: Ctenomys sociabilis (assembly GCA_004027165.1). NCBI lineage: Eukaryota > Metazoa > Chordata > Mammalia > Rodentia > Ctenomyidae > Ctenomys > Ctenomys sociabilis. The sequence goes on from PVKA01033381.1 coordinate 4,980, forward strand.
TACCATTATGGAGTTATTCACACAAAGAAATGTGTGGCTGTACATTTTGAGGCATAACAGAAATTCAGTGGTCTGTGAGCACAGCACTGTATCAGCTTTGTGGGAGACGAGTGGATCAAGTTGGTGAGGGAGCCTCCAGGAAGGAGAAATGACATGAGCAAAGGTCCTGGGAAGGGGTGGGGCTGGAAGAATCTCAAGAGTACAAAGAAGTTAGGAGAATGTTGAGATTGAGTAGCAAGTGGGAGAAAGGCAAGCTGAGACTGGAGAGGCCAGAAGGAGCAGGCCACACTAGATACCAGAGACTACAGCCAGGAATATTTATTTATGAGAAAGTAAAATCCACAAATAGTTAAAGCTGCTGAAAAATAAGAAAGAAGGCTGGGAGGGGAGTGGTTGGAGAACACGCACACATCACCTGGTTACAGCATGGAGAAGGGTTGGCACTGAAGAAAGTAGGGAAGGTGGGAGACCTGACCCAGAGCTACTGCTGTGTGGGGTCTGCATGACAGTGACTTGGAAAGCAGAGACGGAGCCATGATATTTAGAGTGTGAAACTGACAGACTCAGTCATGGGGATGGGGACTGAAGATTGATTTGTGGATCATGTTCTTTCTGTAACTGTATCCAAATATTTCTTTCCTCCTGTTATGAAAATTCTAGCTATTGGATTTTAAGTCCACTTTAATCCACTAAAACTTCATTTTGACTTGATTACATTTGCAGAGAATATTTCTAAATAAGATACCAGGAGTTAGAACTTCAATATATATTTTTGATCTTAACCCACTAACATGTTAGTTTAATTATTGTGGTGGTTGATGTTGATGTTGATCCCTAGATGCTGTCCTCATTACTTTGTTCTGGTATAACGATTTCATACACCGTGACCAATTTCAACAGACCCATGAAGAGGTTTAGAATTGATGGAATCCGTATTATGAGTTCATTGTATAGGTCACTGGTTTCTGTACTCTTAATTACATTTTTTGGTTTTCTGAAACGATTTCTGGCTGATGTGTAGGGATAGTTTTATTGCTGATTTTCATTTTTTCCTTAATGAAATGTCGCCAAAACATTGTAGCTTCAAAACTTGTAGCTCCAAAGATGATAGCCACACAATTCTGTTGAAAGTATTGTGTGTGAGGGGGCTCAGTGGCATGGAAGTGTTCACGTGGCCCAAGTCCTAGAGTTCTGAAGCACCCATGCGCCTAAGCCTCGTCAACGTTGTTACGGATTCTCTCATTGAGGAATATGTGTCACTAAGTGGATTTCTATAATGACAGAGTCCCATAGTAAATATGGGCCCTCAGGGAAGAGCTTCTCTAAGTTTGACAGAGTTGAAATATTGTGGCAAGCCTCAAATTGTACATACTCGCATATTTATTGTTGTGTGTGTGTGTGTTTGTTTGTATGTGTGTGACTTTACTCAAAGCAAGGCTTTTGAAAAATGACCAAATTTATTTTCCAGAGTCATTAACAAAAGAAGATAAATTATTATAATTTTTAGTATATTTTGCATGTTTACATATAAAAATATGCCTTTCAAGTTCAAGCATAGAATTATATAGCTTTTGTGACTTGCCCATTTTTTACAGTCTGTGTTGCTGCTTGAGTTTTATCAATGGATAAAGTTATCAAACTTTATCCTGTTTCAAGTTATTCAGCCCACAGCAAGACCTATTCTCCGTCAAGTCCCATTGGTTGTCAAATGTTAACTTTTATGCTTCATTGAAATCCTTGCCTGATGGTATTTATATTCCTTGGTTTTCTCAGCACTTCTCTAGTCCACATAAAGTCCTAACTTCTTAATGTCACCCCTGTTTCAGGCATGGCAATAGGCAACTTAACCTTGCATTGCTCTTAAACGGCTCTAATTCTGAGACTTGAACCATATATCAGATCTGCCTCTGTGGATTCCAAAGACTCAACCTGCCCACTAACTTTCTCTGGCCTCCTTTTCTGGGAAGATGAGTACCTTGGCCCTGTCATGTTGCCTTTGTTGGACATTGTGTGTTTGTCCTTTATCTTTTGGGTCTAATGCTCTGTGCCCTTGGAGTAGGATTCTATCAACTGTCAGTGACTGGTTTGACTGGTTTTAGTGTCACTTACAAATGGGAAATCAAAAGGAGCTGGCTTTCAGGAATTAGTGCTTCCTGCCAGGGGATCTTCTTTTGTTCTAAGAATGCTGGCATTCAGGACCCCTTTGCTGTCCTTGTCCCTGTGGGTTTAAGATTAGTAAAGGCTCTTTGCTGTTCTTTGCCTTGTGGGTTTTCACTAGACTGCATGAGTTTTTTATGCTTACCCATCCTACTTGCCAAAAATCAAATATTAAACTTGGCAGGTACCCCGGTAGATGTTTCCCCAAAGGCTCACGTGCATGTAGTGGGGCTTTTGGGAGCTGTTTATAGCAAAATGTGATGTCAGGAGGTGAAGCATGGTTGGAAGATATTGCTCCCTTGGGATGGAAGGGTGTATCTCCCTCCCTCCTCCCTTGATCGCTTTCTGCTTTCTGACTGTCATGCCATGAGCAAGCTAGGTGCTGTGCCATAGCAAAGGAGAAAATAACAAAGACATCCCATTGAATGTGTCACCTTTTTCACTACAGTGCTGGGAGTCTGCCTTGCTCTTGAACTTACTGCTGAAAGTTATGAGTTATTGGGCTCATGTAGCAAAGAATGTGGTAGGTCCATATTAATATGCTGAAGTGTGCACATGATTTCCTTTTGCCTTCCAGGTGGAATTGCTTCAAGTCAGCAGCTATAACTTCACCCTCACCTGCCTTTCTACACTTCTTGGAGAAAGACAACTAACACAATCTAGCTGGAAAAGCTCCTGGTGTATAATACACACACACACACACACACACACACACACATGCCGTCATCTCATGTCCTCATATTTGCCTCCAGAACAGATTCCCTAGTCTTGGGTCACCTTTCTGGAAGATGTACTGAAGGTCTATTCCAGGGTTAATGATCTTACTTAACACGTTCATGGGAATAAATTGCTGGATGCCTGAACACCTGTGTGTGGGGTGCAGCCTCTGCCTTACCCAGCATCTTTTCTGGCCCTTGGGCATGCCTTTCCAACTCATCCTGGTCCTGTTAGTTTCCACTGCTTACAGGCACATCTGGCTTCCCTTTTTGCCTTCCAGATGAGAGGGAGGGGCATAATGGAGTTTACAGAAGGCTGTAACACAATCCTTTAATTGAACACACCCTGGGGAACTCTTCTGCAAGTATTTCTGGGTTTGGGTGGGTTTCTGTCCCAGACTTTGCCTGGACTAGTAAGATTCACATCGAAGGAATTCATTAAAAGAAACTGCTTGGTGCTCTGAAGTTGTGGTCAGAATGATCATAAAATGTTTCAACTGAGTGACAGGAAAGACAAGATTGGTTTCAAATTAAAATGAAAAGAAAGAGTGAGAAAAGAGGAAGATAAACCAGGTAACTGAACTGTGCAGGCAAATAAAATCTTCCGAGGAGATTGTCTTTAGGGAATAGAAGAGTAGAACTGTATTTCTTTGGTGAATTCTTCCCTTACCGCATGCAAGTCTGAGCCACAAAGCACAACAAATTTAGAGGTGGCCACAGTCTAGGGGCAGAGACATCTTTTTTATTCCATATAAGTCATGCAAGTGGAAAGCATTTTCCCCCTTGCTCAGAGATCAACTTACATAAGGGCTTGGGTGGGGAGTGCTTAAGCCTGATCACTTTGGTTGGAAGGTTTGGGGTAAATGCTTTCTTCACAGTCAATTTCCTTTATTTTAGAAAATCTGTTTTGACAAAAGATATTTTCCCTCATTTATTCAATAAAAAGGGGTTCAACAGTAATTGAAAACAGATTATAATCATATCCATAATTACTTACTAAACATTGGATTGGTGAAATTACAAGGTGACTAAAAAGCCCCTTTTGGTAATTAAGATGTTGAATAAGACTATATTGTTTGAAGTACTCCTTTTGAGCTTCTTGCTTTTTTCTGTATTTAGGACAGGGTCTACAGGGTCTCATTACATAGATTGAACTTGTGGTAATGCTCCAGTGTTCAGCCTCCCAAGTGCTGGGATTACAGGCATGAAATACTTCTTTTTTCAGTGAAACATAACCAGTTCAGTTTTAGCAAAGCTGGTAACCCAGTTCCTACTGGGACACCTAGGAAAATGAAATTAAAAGCAAATAGATGATCTATAAAAGATGTGTGAAGGAGGATAGGAAACACTCCAAATACTTGCATTACTAACACAGAAGACAGTATTTGATATGTTACAGAGGGCTACATTATTATTAATACTATTTTTCAGAGGGTTATATTATGCAGAAGTGGTTTTCAGTGCCTCCCACAAGTCCCAAAAAACAGGGAAACATTTTCTATGAATAAAAATCCATCCATCTTAGTTATTCTTCTCTCGTTGCTGGGACAAATACCCGACACTCCAACTTAGGGAAGGAAAGGTTTATTTAGCCCATAGTTACTGGAGGTTTCATATTGTAAAGCAGCCTGAATTATGTAGCAAGAACTCAGAGCCTTATTTCTTCAGGAGACAGGGTCAATGCCTCTGTCATCTCCAAAAATCTCCTTCCTGCCCAAGACAGTCTCAATCACAGACACCACCACCCCATGCTACAGTGTCTGGAGGAGAGGCTGCGGCACCACCATGTCCAGGATGACCTGCTCCATACCTCCAAGAGAGGCTACGAGGCCTCAGGGTGTGTGTGTGCGTGTGTGTGTGGGGGGGGGGGATGGAGGTGGGGAGCGGTTTGGGAGGCGCTGGCTGTCATTTTAATGGTTGGCACCCCTCTAGCCCCATTCCTCAAGCTCTGCCCTGGTCGTCTGGCCACACCCCTCGAGCCACTAGCTGCTCCTCAAGCGTGACTGCCCCATGATTTACACAAGGCTTTGGGGACAACTAGACACAAACTATAGCACCGTCCCTCCTTTGTACAAATCTTTGGAGGCGGCTCCTGTTGACACAGCGATGGTCCTGAGGCCCAGCTCCTTCTAACCATTTCTCCTCTTCAACCTCACTTAGAATCTCAGCACTCTCCACCAGTCTGGGAATGAGTAGAAGCTTTTACTTAGCAGTTCTCCCTCTGCATGGATAAGCAAGAGAAAATGAATCCAAAATATGATAGGAGGAATGTTAGCTATGATGATGAGCTTTACATTATTGGATTGGAGCCTGTAAATGGATTTCCAGTGCATTTTAGTTCTCCACAAAAGAAGTCTGAGAAGCATCTCCTTTGAAGCCACTAGCTTTGACCTCAGCCTCTTTCCAGTCTAACCCTCTTCCATGTATTCATTCCAGCAGGCACCGCGCTGTTAATTTCTCCGATTTATCCATTCCCCATGTACCACAAGTCATTATGAACACCTGAGATGTCAGTTGGCATACAGGCTTGATATGAAAAATGTAAAGTTTGCATTTATAATTTTATAGTTGTGGTGCCATATTTTTGACATGAGTTATATAATTACATGTGACTAAAATTAATTTTACTTGTTATTTTTCCATTGTTTTTAAATGTAGCTAGTGGAAAATTTAAGCCATATGTGTAGCTTGCATTTGGTTGGCCTTACACTTCTTTTTTTAGTTTTATTTTTTTATATTAGTTAATGTTTGTAGTTTATAATATTTACATTCTTCATGGTGGAATTGGTACTTGCAGGCAAAACATCTTAATTTCTTCTTTTGTCTTCCTTCTCTTCCCTTCCTCCATGTTCCCTCCATCTCTTCATCCTCTTCCGTTTTTGGTACCTATTTTGAAAACGTGATGGATCCATTCCTTGTGATAAGGATGTGTATATGTGACATATGCAGAGCACATTTTAATTCCTTTTTCATTCCCTTCCTTCTCTTCAGTGTTGTTTTAACTTGTATTTCTCTACTGGCCAGGGATGTTCAGAATTTCCTTATATGTTTCTTGGTCATTTGTATTTCTGTAAAGAATTTATCTATTTCAGTTGCCCATTTCTTGGTTAGGCCTTTTTTAAAATTATTTTTAGATCCCTGTCTGAGATGTAACTGATATATTGCTTTTCCCAATTTTGTAGGTTGTCTTTTCCCTTTTGTTGATTTCTGGTACTACTTTCTGTGCAAGTGGAGTTCTGTTCAGAAAGTCCTTACAATTAGACAGTGGAGCTGTTGTCCCCTAGGGCACAAAGTCAGTGGCCAGAGAGAGCTGCTGGGTAACACAGACAACACCTCTGGGACGCCTGAGTGAGTGGTGGTGGGGACTGTGACCAGCTGAAGAAGCAGACACCTTGACTCTGACCTGTCACAGTGAGACTATTGTCCGCTTGTCCTTTGGATCTTCTAAATTTTTAGAAACAGTTGGGACATCTTGATCTTAACTATGTAGAGTGTCTACTCATATGTGTATCTGGCTTTTTACGAATTTAATGTGTTGGTAAATAATCCACAATTTCAAAAATAAAGCAGCAGAACATATGTTAAAGCCAAACACATTATATCAGCAGCCAGCCTCAGTCTGAAGGGTTGAAGTGTGTGACCTTCAGTTCTCTCCATGTTGGCCAAGAATGGCTTGTGGTGGGCTCTTTCCTCCTCACCAAACAGCCTCTCAGACAGCTAGCTTGTAGTTTTGCATTCCCAGTACCTCAGCTGGGGTTTCTGTGCATGCCAGATAAATAATGCTTAGAAGAATAAATGACAAGTCCTAGAATCTTACTGTTTGGAAGTTCTTAAACAGGAAATGCTTATCTCTTTGTCCAGAGAATGGGTTGTGGTTCTGTCCCAAACAGAGAATAAGGAACCAGCTATTTCACTTTCAAAGACTCTTCTCATTCAAGCTAACATTTCTGTACAACATCCAAGACTTCCTGGCAAAGGGAATTACTGAAGGTCCCCTTTTGTTTGGGTACTAAAAGTTAAAAAGAATACACAGACATTGAAAAGCTGAGGCATAATTCTTAGATGAGGTCTAAATTTAAACCAGAAGTGATGGACTTCTAAGCTCTCTTTCCAAATTCCTCACATCCTGAGGGAGAGACTTGCATGCCTTCAGGCTGGGGACATGGAGTTGGTATCATGATCAGTAAGAGAACAGTTGATGAATATTGACCCTGCATGCAGGGCTCCTTCAGGTTACTAGGCAGGATTGGACCTTGTGCCTAGCCTAACACCTTGAATCACTGGTCAAGAGTGAGGAGCACAATAATGAAAACATATGCTTCCCAACATCCTACTTTATAATGAATCCAACATTTTAGAAATACTTGAGGTTTAAATTCTTCAGGCAGCTTTTTAAATCATTTCATTTAAAATGTAATGAGTTATGTTTTAACCCTAACTTTAAGATCTTTCTCTGAGCTCTGCAGCACCATTTCTGCACAAGCTGTCCCAAATCCTTGGTGTGCTATCACCCTAAGGGAAGAACTAATAACTGAGGTCAATACACAAACTTGCCATGTGGGTTGGTGGGACACTTGCTCATCCCTTGTTTTTCTGTACTGTGCTAATCCAAGTATTTTTTTGCTCTTGAAAACCTTGTACTTTGCTATATCAATAATACACTCAATTAAAAAATCCTAAGATGTTTTCAGTGTGTGGGAAGCCAGCTAAAAGGCCCATCATGACAATAAAGCAAAAAGAAAATGTAAAATGTAGAACAAAAGATGGCTCTTCTTAGGAACAAAGAAGAAATATGGGAGCTAAAACATATGACTTCTGAAACACAAGCACTGTCTTTGAGAAAAGTTTATTTTCCAGCCAACAGAGCTTCAACCTCAGAGGTTTGCTTTTGCTCAGCTCCTTCTGGGACTATGGATGATATGAGCAATGTGTTCACAAGATCCATTCATGGGACACTATAGTCATTTATTTCTGCCCTTCTGCTTCCCCTTTGTCACTCAGTGGCTTGTGCTCACACCCATGTGTAACTGAATTACTGCCTGCTGTCCCCATATAGGAACAGTTTTCGGGAATATTCTGCCCACATACCAAGGACATAGGAATTACTGGGGTAGTGGGACATAACTGTGTTCTTCAGTACCCAATACAAGGAGTATTTGGGTGGTGAAGGAGAACCAAGTTTTGAAATACATGGAATCAGAATCCACTCTAGAAAACGTTCTTCCATCCCATCAGGAGAATTGCAAACAGAGCCTTGGGTTTTTATATGTCTAATAAAAGTTGAATTTCTTTCCTATTGGAAATAAGTTTCATCATATTATGCATGGAATTATAGACATGTTGTGCAGCTTTGCTCTGAAAGAGAATTTCTGAGGACATACACTTGAAGCAGTCTCCAGTGTGAAGAGGAATGTGTCTCCAGAAGCTCCTGTGATAGAGGAGTTTGTTTCTCACATTTGGTAACATGCTAAGACTATGGGACATCATCAAAATGGTTTGGAAAATAATGGAAACATGTAAAGCAGGCAAAAACAGCCAGGCCCAGTGGGTGATCCAGGTGTCATGATTTTTCTCTACAGAAAATATGAAATTGTTGTCATCTGAAAAGATGATTAGATTTACAGTCAAAATATAGGAAAGAGAATATTATGGAATCATGCACTTAATTAAAATGGTGTGATTATTTTCTAGACATTATATTTTCTTTTTTATTCTAAATTAATCTTCATATTTTATTTTTTAGTAATTTTATTGAGAAATAAATATCAGTGAGACAGTTTCAAAAAAACAGGTTAGTAGGACAGTTACAATAATTAATAATTTGCATATTGTTGTCTTCATAGTAGTTATTCATAGTACAAGATGCAGACATGATGTCCTGTCCAAACACTATTAGCACTGATCTTTCTTCTCATTGAATTAAGGTAAAGTAGCTGTATATCTATCCTAACTATTTTGTATATACAGATACAAAATGGTCCTTCATGTGTATCCCCTTTTTGTTTGGTTTTGTCAGAGATGGGTATTCCATTGCTATTCATATATTGTAGGTACATGAATTCAGCAAAGTAATCCAATATAGTACAGGAGTCCATAAATAGTAGTGCGTTATCCACAGAACTGGCAATTTCAGAAGTTGTTGACTTGAGCCTTTTATAGCTCAGCATTAAAGCCATATTAATATATGGCTTTACTTTTCATACCTCATTTTTATACTTTTTTGCTGGATGTTTAAGACCAAGATAAAGCATGACCTATATAACAAAAAACGTATTTTTGTATCTGATAAGGTCAGTCAAGCCCTCTCAGGATTTATCCTGAAACCCTGTACCTCAGTTTGTAGACCTTTTGTCAGTGTCAGCCATGTGGATGAGTCACGGCCATTGCTTGACCAATTTGCTCTCTGTGAAAGCCTGAGGGAAGGTTTTCTCTCCATGAGACTCTCCTCAGGCACATTCTACATCCTTGATCACTTTGCTCTGTTGCACCATAATCTCCTTGTAGATCTTATATTTTCTACCTACCAGCTCTCTAATGTTTAATATACTATGGTTGTTTGAATTTCAAATTAATATTTTTAGTTTTTTTTTTAATCTTAATTTGTGTTAAAGGTTTATTATTATTCTTTTTCTTAAAGTAGATCAGTCCCAGACCATGTATGAGGCCCCATAAAATCCAACCATCCTTACCCTCAAAAGAAGAGAATGACAGTTTAGAAAATGTAAAGCACATATTTCCCTACCAGTAAAAGAGAAAAAAAATAAGGTAAGAAAAATCTTAATAGCAAAATAACCGAAAGCAGGAAAACCTAAAACTGGCCAAAACTTAGGAAGAGGCACAAATGCCCCAGACCCTGAGTGGTTTTGCACCTTAGCTCATTTCCTTCAAGCAGCAATAACATCCCCAGGGCTCAGCTGCATATGGCCCCAAATAGGTTTCTAGAAAGTGCCAATAAATATCTTCATTGAGAGCCTGCTACTCCCCTTGAAGATCTCAGATGAGCTTCTGAAAGCTCCAGGATGGGAATCCTACCTATGTTTTGTGTCTTGCAAGACAGGTATTTTTCTATGACCAACACTCCTTTACGAAAGACAGGAAGCAGCAGACCCAGGACATGAGGTTTATATGTCTTTGTCCCTCTCTGATTGGAGCCACCGGGCATCATTCTATTGCTGGATGCATGACACCTGTCAGTGTTAGGATTATAATGTTCCTCCTAGCTCAGCCTCCATGCTAGGCTAACTAACAGACCTGCAGACCCACTGCCAAGCAAAGGTGCTTGGACATGTGCAGTTCCATTTTGCTTTTTCCCTCCCTCTGCACTTCTTCACTATCTTTGTCCCATCAAGGATGTCTGTGATGCATTTATTAGTCATCTTCCATAACATTCATTAATGCAAGGAAAAGGTAAAACAAGTTTCCCAGAGAAGGGAAACCTGCTCCTTGTTTTTCCCATTCTGCACTGTGGCTGTAACACCAACTGCTGGCCTTCTCTTTAGTCCAGGAAACTCTATCAAGTCCTTTCCTGGCTTGGGAACCCTGACTTTCTTGCTAAGTTTATTTACATCCTCCCTCTTGTCCATCATCAAGATTCCACAGAGGTTCCTTTACTTTACACAATCTCCAGGAATCTGCCTTCCTTCCTATCCCCTGTGCCTTTATTCTTGCTCCTTAAGAAGACTCTGGTTCCCCGGCGTGGAGTCTTATTGCTGCAGGAATTTTCCTCATTTCTTCCCAGTCCTTCTGAGATAGTTAATCATGAATGATAACTTGATTGGCTTGAGAGATGTGAACAAAATCAGTAAAGTACCTGGGTGTGCCTGGGCTGGTCACGCAGATAGGACCCTAAAGACTATATCCCTGGTGTCTTCTCTTTTGGCATTTTCCCCATGTGCTCTGCAATATTGCCACCATGATCTAAGCAGCTTTACTCCACCATAACATTCTGCCTTGGACTCAGTTAACCATGCTGACCTTTATAGCTTTGAAACCGTGAGCTAAATTAAATATTTCCTCCTTTAAATGGAACGTATTCTATCTGACCAATCTATTCTCCCCATTTTTTTGCTCTTTTTGATTCTGAGGTCAAATTTTTCACTCCAAGGTCTTTAGCTTCCTCATGACACCATGGTAAGCCAACTTCCAGATGTTCAGACCCACTAGAAACAAAGGCACTTGCACATGTGCAGTTCCACTTTGCTTTTCCTTCCCTGTACACTTGCTCACTATATCAGATAAATACATTTGTACCCCAGCCTCTGCCACTCCAAGTCTCACAAGCACACCTCCCCAACACTGGTAGCAGAATAGGCTTTGGTGGCCATATTTATGAGGGGGGAACAGCCTCAACTTATCTTGAAGCTGGGATATCACTAATATCCTGTGGATACATAGCTTTGTTATCTGGACTCCTGGACTCAGCCATTGGAGCCATTTTACTTGTCTGAACAAAAAAAGACTACTTAAGAACAAGAATGCCATGGTGAGAACTTGAAGGAGATTATTTATTCCAGTCTCTATTGTCAGGTTGGACCTTGTCTAGAAACATTTGTGAAACAGTCAGGCATGAGAACATGATCACATACTTGGATCCTTGCATCTTCCTTTACTTCTAGGTGTCAGAATAAGGTGGTAGAAATGGCTGATACATTAATGAAACTTCCCAATAGTTTACATTTAAAATAACTTAATTAAAATGTTAAAATGCTACTAGTGCAGATTAGTTGTTGTCATGTAGCAGTTACACACTAGTAGTTTGAGATCTAACACACTTAATTAACTGTTCTGTACTTACTGGGAGTCAGGATCCTGCCCTGGTTTAGTTGCCTCCTGTGTGTCAAGTTTTTAGAGGCTGTTCCCTAGTTGTGATCAAATTAATCATTTCCTCACTGCTCAGTGGGATCCACATTTAAGCAAGGGTGGTTTCTGGAAAGATTCGGTTTCTCTTAGTGTGTTCATCACAACGTGTCCACTACCATCTTGTTCTTGTGGAATGGATCCTTCCAACGTGGCTTCTTGAGGCCAAGTTGGGAAGGTAAGAGCTATAGCTAGCTAGACAGAAGTCACACTCATATGTGTCCAGAGCACAGAGGTGACATATTTTCACTTCTGCCAGGTTCTCCTGGTTAGGAGAAAGTGACCAGACCCACAAAAGAGAAGGTGATCATAAGGACATGAATGCCAGGGCGGGATTGTTGTAGGCCATTTCTGAAGGCACCTGCTACACCACATTGGCAGAATAAGCTTTCCAGTGTCCCTGGATTGCATGCCTGGTTTCCTGTTTCTTCCAAGACATGGCTTTGACTGCTACTGATATAGCCACATTATACTAGAGCCTGTATTTTCCCAGCCAAGATGGGGGTCTGTCTGAAGCAGTGCTTTGTCAAGAGACTTTGAGTTTAGGAAGTAGCAACCCATAAACAGCCTGCTGCTGTTTGTGGTGATTCTACTTTTCGGGTCTACAGCAACCCTTACTCTCCTAGTTAGCACCCTACCCAGATATAATCTTACATGAACGTAAGCCTGGCCATACCAACACCAGGAATGCCGTAGATATCCTGCTGCAAGGTAAAAGAAGGTCTTTCTTTCTGAGAAACCTCACCCAATGTTTTCCTCCTCCCCCAGCTGAGGTCAGGAATCCCACTCCCCTTTTCATCTTCAATATGGGACCTTCTGTATGGCCTGAACAACACCATTATTGTCCATCAAGCATGCCAAAGCAAGAAAATTCAAAATAACTTGTCCTCCCAACCCACAGTCCTACATATTTGGTCTTAGAAAATCTCACATGGAGGACATTAGTGGCCAGTCAGGTGGCCACACTGATTCAATTTATTTTCAGTTTCCTTTCTCTAGGGTCAGAGGGAGAGAAGAGGACCAGCCAGGTGTTCTCACTGGCTCCATCCTCAGAGAAAGTGCCTGCTTGTGAGCATATTCTTCAGAAGGAGGAATCAAGATCTCAGGATCAAAGTGCCCTAACTCAGGTGCTGTCAAACTGTCCAGCTCGCACAGCAGATCACAGCAGCTCAGCCTGCAGCATTTCTATGTGGGAAACTCTTCAGGGAACTGGAAGGTGGCCTCTCATGGACCAAAGGATGATGAGAACATATTCTGGCTTCTATCTCATAAGGCAATAAATCCCTCTAGACCATCAAATGTCTGACTTTTCAGTTTCAAAACCATGCAACTCCAGTTGCCCCCAGCAGTGTGACACAATGCCCAGTGTGGGGTGAAAAGGACATCAGGCACTGGCTCTATTGTCTTAGGACACTGGCTACTATGGGTTTCTTTCCTGTAGGATGCAGTGGCCCTGCAATATACAGTGATCATTTTTCTGTCTTTCAAACTCCCAGGGGCACTTTCTTCTCCTGTCTTAGGAGCCTACCTGTCACTGTCCAGTTGTAGAGATCTGTTGGGTGTCATTGTAACCCATTCTACTTGGGGAGAAATGGCATCAGGAATGAGGAAGAGATAGACAAGAAGATAAAAGCTGAGTTAGGTGGTGGCTCATCTGCCTGGTTGGCAAGAAGAACCCATGAGAAACATGGTTGCCTATTGACTAATAGACAACATTAGCCAGTCAGGATGCTTATCTCAAGACTGAAATAGCTTATTTGCTTTAGATGCTGAGGCCTGGTCCTGCCTACACACATTTGATCAATTTTCTACCTTCTGCAGCTCCCAACTCCCAGTTCTCTGGGGAACCAGTGTGTTGATTTGCCATCACTACTGCCACCGTAGCAGGAAGGCAGAATCAAGGGTAGGAGAATGACACATACATTTCCTGATTGGGCAGAGCTGTCCTCAATGAAATGCCAAACTCTTCTGATCCCAGAGCCACAGGAAGAAGAGAGTGAGTCTTAGATGGATGCTTGGGTGACAACCACCATGCCTGTGTCTGTCTTTTTTGCCACACCCAGCACTGCAGAAGGCATCTAGTGGGGCACGGCACTTTGTAAAGGGACAGGATAGTTAGAAAAATGAAGCAGGGCAGAAAGATATTCCTTATTATCACCACAGAAGAAGAGATCTCATGTGAAGAGTCTAGAGGGCATAGAAACTCAATTGAAAAAGTTTGAAGAGTAATTTTCCTTGATTTCATTTAGTTTATGAAAAATGAATGGGAATCAGATGAACATATTTCCAAACACAGATTTGTGCATCTCAAAGAATTTTTACTTTTTCAATCAGAGAAAACAGGAAACCCCAGACAATAAACTTTCTATTTCAGTTCCAAATCTCCAAGTTGCTGATAGTGCAGTCCTTCCTAGAGTGTGTTTGGAGAAAGCAGCAAGTGTACAAAAAGGAAAAACTGTATTTTACCCAAACGAGCTCCCTGAATTTGGAGAGTGTATGATTAAGCACAGCCTTGTTGGGACCAGACTCATTTTACATTCCTGAAGGGTTACACTCAGCAACTCTTTGGTCTCAGGCCTGGCAAAAGCCTGGACAAATGACTGGGAAAGGGAATTCAAAAATAACAGAGACTGGGGTGGAGTGTGGGAAGGCAGGCAGGCCAGGGGTGTGGAGGACTTGGCAGACTTTGTCAGCCCACAGGACACTGGGGGACCAGACACAGGCGTGCTCCAGGTAGCAGCAGCTCTGCTTCAGGATCCACCTCTCTCACCCCAACGGTGCCTGATGTGGGAGGCGCATGTGATTCTAAGCACCTTCAACTCCCTCCAGCTGTACTGACCCAGTGCTTTCTGACATGTGGACTCTGAGGTGTGAAACTCCTTCCTTCCACAAGCATTAGAGGAGCATCTATAGTGGCTGCCCAGAGTCCCTTGGGAACCACGAGGGAGACATGTGTACATTATGCCATCCAACAATGAGGGAAGGACCAGCATCTTGGGGATGCTGAATGGGCAAGAAAGCTTCATAGCAGACACAGGATCTACTCCAAGTCCTGAAGGGTGATGAAGAGTTTCCTGGTGGATAAGGAAAGAAAGCATTCCGGGAAAAGTGAGAATCAACCACTCTTCATTGTTTTATTTCCAGGTTCATTTTACTGGGAAACGAAAATGTTTTCAACTCATTGCTTGATCTGACTGGATGGGAAGAACTGCATTTCTTAGTTGACTTCCTCTGATTTCTCTGTTTTCAAGGGGCTTCTGAACACATACTCCAGGCCACAGGTGGAACAGCCTCTGCCTCACCTGGAGGCCCCTCCTACTGTCTAGAGCCAGGTGTGTTTGTGGAGAGCAACATTCTTCAGCTGGGAACCTAGAGTCTTTCCTGTGGCTGTTCTGCTGATCTACTTGTATGATTACTGCTGACATTAGGGTTACTGAGTTGAGAATCTCTAAAGTGTCAGTCCTTTCTCCATAGTAAGTGAGTAGCTGCCTGACGTGCACTGTATGACTTTGTAAGTGACAATTTCAGATTACAAGGTGTACCCTGATCACCATGCGTCACTACCATTACCTCCAGTGTTACCCAGACTCTATCACTCTGTAGTGTTTGCTTGCACATGGGCTACTTTGCTTACTTTATGTTTGCTTTTTGTTCCTTTTCTGCAGTCAGATGTGAATTCCTAGGACATGGGAGAAAAGTGTTCTTTGGTTACGAGTGAACCTCTACAGTGGAGGTCTATACCTCCATGGTGCACTGCCTGCTGGATGAGGTACAGTCAAGGTCAAGTGCAGTCAAATGCAGGCTGTCGTTTCCATGGTGTTTCCGTACCTGACTTCTGATTTCTGAGCTGTGTACTCCCCAAATGTCTCTCAAACATAGTACTTGGAGAGGAGTCCAGTTGCAGCTCTCTTTTTTCACAGGCGACAAATTCCTCTAGCATTTACAGTGAACGTTTTGGCATTATGAGCTCTTATAGACCACAGATGACATGGAGTCACAGCCATCTCATTGCCTCTCTGCCTATTTATTTAGAAAGTGCCTTTGCCATTTAAAGTCCAAAGATTAGCCTCCATATATTGTAGAAATACCACTGCATATTACATTTTGCGAAGGTGGCTGAGCCCATATATTTTTAGTCCCAGATACCCCTCTGATATGATTTGACTCATCTCTCAAGAGGGGTATGTCTGTGTTCCTCCTCAGTGAGCCAGGGCACACCTGTGTGTTTTGGTCAGAGAAAGCTCTGGAATAGGCACAGCATGAGTGCCAAGACTTTTATGAAGGTGTCCAGCTATACCTGGCTTGCTCTTTCTTGGGATGGTCACCATGTCTGGGGAAATCTCAAAGAGCAGTCATGAATGTGTGCTCTGACCCATAACTCCAGGTAGTCATCTGTGCAGCAGTTGCATGAGACAATGATGTGCCTTCAGATGATTCCAAATTTCTGCCTTTCAGTCGTTCATCTGAGGTCCCAGAGTAATAGGCAGAAGGAAGCCATCCCTTCTGTGTCCTCACCAGGGTGTGAGAAATAATAAAGAATGGTTGTCTCTTAAACCACTATTTTTGGGGGTCATTTGTTATACAGATAACTGAGACAGAATTTCTGAGACCATTAAAGATAAGAGACACAGAGGGCTTAGAGCTAGCCATCCAGTTAGACGAGGATCTGAGAGATTTGTACAGAGCTGTGTCTTTAACAAACACAGTGTTCTGACTTGGGGCCACTGGAGATGGGCCATAATGAAGATGCTACTACTCTATGTTTCCATAATGCCCACATATTTCTGCATTTTGTTAATCCTATAAATTTACTCAGTGGTTTCTTCATAACTTTTTGAAGTTAGTTCAATTCAAAGCTCATCAAATTATGCAGAATAGTAGGTAAAAAGTTAGTACCTTTAGAATTTGACATGTTCTTTCACCTCTAACAACATACAAGTGTGTAGCTTGGGAAAGATGATAGGACAGCTCCACTTTTTCTCACTGGGAATGCTAGGGATATCATACAAGTGCCAGAAATAGTGAACAACTTCTGCATCAGAGGCTCAAGTTATTTAGAGAACTGGCTGAAAAAAGGCAAGCAATAATGTTTTTGGAGACCAACATTATCACAATCGCCAACAATCTATGCTAATGTTAGATGTCTGGAATAAAACAATGTGGATGTGTGAACTTTGAAAAGCCTTGCCCTTCTGCCAGGAAGCCTTTCAGGAACAAAGCTTCATATCCCACTGCATGTGTGATTCCCACTTGTCAAAGACCATCTGTTTACGACACTAGTAAATGCACAGAGGGCTCTTTGCCCTGTGTCCCCAGAGCCCCCTAACTACCATGGGGATGTGCAGGCATGTATGGAAGACACTCTTTGGAAGCTCTTTTCTCTGAAATTCATTTTTTAAAAATAATTTTTTGAGAAATAAATAGCAATGAGCCAGTTTCAAAACCAATTAGTAGGACAGTTCAATAATTAACATATTGCATATTGTTGTCTTCGTAGTGGTTATTCATAGTACAAGATGATATCCTGTCCAAACACTATTAGTACAAATCTTTCTTCTCACTGAATTAAGAGAAAGTAGCTGTATATCTATCCTATTTTGAATATACAGATACAAAATGGTCCTTCATTTGTATCTCCTTTTTTTGTTTAGTTTTCTCAGAGATGAGTTTTCCATTGTAGGTTTTTGAATTCAGCAAAATAATCCAATATAGTCCAGTAGTTCATAATAGCAGTGGGTTATCCCTAGGACTGGCAATGTCAGAAGTTGTTGACTTAGCCTTTTACAGCTCAACATAATTAAAAGGAAAGTGAGAACTTAAGTATTAGACAACGAAAAGAGGGCAAGGAGAAAAGCTAGGAAATATGACAGGGGCAAAGCTTACATATTGATACCTGTGAACCAAGCAACTACACTGAAGATATCAATGTGTAATAGACG
The DNA here is from genome assembly GCA_004027165.1 of Ctenomys sociabilis. Taxonomy (NCBI): domain Eukaryota; kingdom Metazoa; phylum Chordata; class Mammalia; order Rodentia; family Ctenomyidae; genus Ctenomys; species Ctenomys sociabilis. The sequence goes on from PVKA01033381.1 coordinate 22,648, forward strand.
GGTCACACTTGGAATGCCTTACATTCTGGCCTTCTACATACATACTTCTTGTCTTGGCATACCAATTATTACCCTAGTGTCTCTCAAGTAAAAGTTTGCTTTTTTAAAATAAAGAGTGATAAATGAAAAACTGAACTCAAGAAAAAAAATGTTTCAGGACTGCCCTGCTACAAAGATGTAGATAGTTATATTTCTAAATTTCTGTGTAAAAATATATTTTTATTCCCATTTTTAAATTATTTTTTTTTACTTTGTAGGGACTTAAAGTTTAACCTATCAATACTTCATGGAAAATACCTGTTCCATGAAATGCCTAAGATGTTTGATATGTACACAGATAGGGTAAACCAAACTTCATATATTGTAGGGTAATAATCAGCTTCTCTTCTGGAGGGTTAACAACCTAAGTTTGCAGATCAAAAACTAGAGAAAAGTAAAGGCTGAAAGCCAACATTTTGTCCCTAGCCTTTCAAGGTCAGTGAAGACTCAGGACATAGGAGAACATATACTGTAACATGTAACTCAGTTGTGCCCCAAACTTTCTGGTAAAGGAGATTATGGAGCCATACAGGAATGTGATCAATGATGTATAGTGTGCCAGAAGAGAGTAACATGGAGAGAAAACATTCTTTCAACCTTTCACAGAGAGAAAATTGGTCAAGCAATGGCTGTGATTCATCCACATGGCTGATACTGACAAAGGATCTACAAAGTGCAGTAGAGGATTACAAGGTAAATCCTGAGGGGACTTGGCTGACCTTATCAGATGCAAAAGTTACATTTCTTGTTACATAGGTCTTGCTTTATCTTGGTCTTAACCATCCCGCAGAAAAGTATAAAAACAAGGTATATAAATTAAAGCCATATTAATATGTTGAGCTGTGAAAGGCTCAAGTCAACATCTTCTGTGGATAACCCACTACTACTGTGGACTGCTGGACTGTGTTGGATTGTTTTGCTGAATTGGCACCTATAGTATTTAGATGTCAATCGAATGCCCATCTCTGACAAGACTAAACAAAAAAGTTATACAAAGGAAGGAACATTTTGTATTTGTATATATGGAATAGTTAGGAGAGATGTACAGCTACTTTTGTTTAATTCAATAAGAAAGACTTGTACTAATAGTGTTTGGATAGGATATCCTGTATGGTTCTTGTACTATGGATAACCACTAAGAAAATTACAATGTACAATGTATTCGCTATTGAAACTGTCCTATTAATCAATTTCATAACTGTCTCATTACTATTTTTTCTCAATAAAATAAAATTTAAAAAAAGAATGATCATGGAAGATAAAAAAATATTTTGGCATTGAAGAAGTCCTCAAAACCCACTTATTGGACTCAATATGCACCTTCATTCTTCAGACATACAGAGCTACATAAACACTTTTGAGAATAAACATATCCATTTCATTCCTCACTTTTCCAACTTAACTTTCCCTTTGTGATTCTGTTGAACCTATGTCATTCTTATCTGTGATAGCTTTGTGGAGCTGTAGTTCCCACATGGGAAAAACCTTCCAGTTTTAAAGTTTATGAGCAGATTCAACAACTCAGATGTGATGTACAGCATCATATCATATTCATCTTTTTTTTACTTTTTAATTCATACAATCCATTTGAGATAAATCACAGGATTTTTATAATAAAGAATGTTCCCATCACACACACACACACACACACACACACACACACACACACACACACAATGGTCTCTCACTTATTTTGCAGGTTCCATTCCAGACACCCCCTAGATAATTGGAAATCAATGTTGTATTTATT
>PVKA01033382.1:0-24441 GCA_004027165.1 Ctenomys sociabilis
CCATAATCTCTTTCCTTAGGGTGTTGTAATTTTCTGTGAAAAGATCTTTGACTTCCTTGGTTAAGTGAATCCCAAGGTATTTCATTTTCCGCGGTGCTATTGTGAAAGGTATTGTTTCTATAGTTTCCCTTTCATTGTGTTTGTTATCTGTATAGAGGAATGCTATTGACTTCTGCGTATTGATTTTGTATCCTGCTATGCTACTGAATTTCCCTATCAGTTCTAGTAGTTTCTTGGTGGAATTTTTGGGGTCTTCCAAGTAAAGTATCATGTCGTCTGCAAATAGTAATAATTTAACTTCTTCTTTTCCTATTCTTATTCCCTTTATTTCTCCCTCTTTTCTAACGGCTGTTGCTAAGGATTCCAAGACTATATTGAATAGGAGGGGTGATAGAGGACATCCTTGTCTTGTACCTGATTTAAGAGTAAAAGATTTCAGTTTTTCCCCATTTAGGATTATATGAGCTTTTGGGTTGTCATAGATGGCTTTTATCAAGTTAAGATACAGTCCATCTATTCCTATTTTCTGTAGGACCTTAAACATGAATGAGTGTTGGACTTTGTCAAAGGCTTTCTCTGCATCAATTGAGATGAACATGTGGTTTTACAAAAGAAACCAGAAAAACCCGGTAAATTCATGGATACCTATAATTATTTTTCTGGCTGTTGTTATTGGGACCTAGAACTTGCCAGGCTGCTGAGCTGTATCGCTTCCTCTGCTTTAAGTTTCTCAATTTCAACACTATGATTCTAACTCATTAATTTTAATTAGAAAGGGAGAGTGGTAGAAAGACAGGGAGATAGAAAGATAGAAACAGAAAGTGCTTACAACAAAATAATGGTTACTGTGTTTTCAAGAAGCCAACTTTTAGAATCTTAGAGAAAATTAATGTCAGTTATATAGCCAAACTCTTTTTCTATGAACTATAGATTTATTTGTCAGTGTACCTGAGATTATCAAATAACCATATGCATAATAAATCATATACATATAAGACCTTCAGCTACAAGCATTTAAAGATCAACAAAATAAATGATAGTGTAATATTGAATTTTCTCTGTATTTTATAGTCTTAATATTATAAATTTAAGTCTTAAAATTTTGAGTCTTTAAGGAGAACATATTCAATGCTGTGAAAATAAAATTTTTAGATGTCCTGAACTCTTCTTGAAAGAGTAGAAACAAATAAGAGGAAACTATAGCCTAATTTTACAAAATAGAAAATATTTTTGTTTGGCTCCTACAGGTTTTTAGACCTGATTTTCTTTGTGAGAGACTTGTATTACTCTTCGTGAGAGACAGTAGCATAAAATAGGTAGACCCGTTAGAAGGCTCAAGCCAACCAATTTCATTCACAACTATTTAGAATACATGTCAATTTCAGTTATTGGCAGGCATTGATGTTATTTTCCCAGCTTAATTTTGCAGTAGTTTGGGAAAACATCGAAAAAAACAACACTTCGAAAGTGAATTCAGTGTCTGCAAGAAAACCAAATGTAAAAGAAGCTGACTATGGCTGGAAATTACTGAACATTTAGACCAATATACCGATTGAACATCTAGCAAGGAAGCATTGCTGAACATTATATCATTTACCAAAAATTGCAAATATGCCTTCAGTAAACTATACACATTAAATATGTTCCTAAGAAGATATGAAATTAACTTGATGCCAGAATTAGAAAGCCATGCTGAAAAGCCAATCCTGATTTTGGTACAGTAGCAGTCATACTGTTGCATTCAAGTAGTTCATCCGTCTCTTTATTCTTTAATTTATTATTAGCTACTATTTTAAGTGATGTTCACTGTAAACAAGAAAAGCATACACATTGCTTTCCTTCACCTTGTGCATGTGATCACTATGATGTTTTTCTCTTTAAAGTACCCAGTTCTTAAGGAGGCAATGGAATGAGCAGCTGTTTAGTTCAATTCTATCACTGCATATGATATTCTACATAGTTTCTTTTTGACTTCTTATTTAGATGCAGTATAAATAAGTTTTTCCCTGAACTTCCGTCTTTTTTTCTGATCTTTATTTAATATGATGTAAATTATTTTTATTCCATTCATGTTTTTGTCGCTTTTCAATTCAAAATATTTTTTCATAAGCAATCACTTGTCTTGTATATAAAAACTAACATCTAGTTTAAAAACATAGATGGCTTTTTGTCTTCTATTGCATGAACATTTTCCTTAAAATAGTTTTAAGCACACATCTCATAGTTTTCCAGAACTAGTAGATTTTGATTTTTTGTTAAATAGAAAAGGTGTTTATTTATAATCTTACTATTTTAGAGCTACTTTTTGCCTTGAGATTTTCTTTTTCATAGAAAAAGATTGCCATTAGCATTGGTGAGTAGTTTTATTTTATTTTATTTATTTATATATTTTGTATTTTAGTGAACAGTCTACAGTGTGTTCAGGGTCTTTCTACTAGATCAGACTTGTAATGATCTGCCTGTTTACAGCCTCCCAAAAACTGTGATTGCAGGTGCGGGCCACCACGCACAGTCTCAATTACCATCTTAGCACGCCCTGAAAAGTGGGACCAGCAAGGCAGACATGGGGATCAAACCCTCAGCCACTGAGGAGTTTTATTCTATCTTTATTTTTCATAGATGTTCAATTGCAAAACATTCTGATTAACAACCTCTCTGCCACTCTGTTTCAAATATTAGGGTTAGGTAGTCCGACAAATGTATGGGTTATATAAACAGTACAGCTACAATTATTGTATAAATATAATATCTAGAATTTTATATATATTATAACAAAAGAATCAGTAGTGTTAAATTCCTTTTCATTATTTTAAAGAGAAGATTTGCAACAGTCTAAGTGTTAATTGTTGTTCTTAACATTTTATACTTCTTATATCTTTTCGTCAGCTCTGATATTGGAAAAGAAAATCAGTTAGTTTACCTAGTATTAAAATTGCACATAAAAGAAAACTGTTCAATTGTTTCCTTAGTGGTTTTATTTTATGTTGTTCCTGCCTATTTCAGACTCCACTCTGGCTATTTTACTCAAAATAGTACTTTATCAATTAGGAAAATGTAATCATGTAAACACATGGGAATATATATACATATATATATATATATATATATATATATATATATATATATATATATATATACTATCAAAACAACTTTCAAAATGCTTTCTGTGAAGTACTGAGTCTTCGAGACACTGATAAATATCACTTGTGGCTAGCCAAATAGTTCAGTGGATTAAAGCACCTGTAAGCAAGTGCAGGGGCCAAAGGTTCCATCCTGGGCTTAAACTGCTAGCCCCGCTCCTGGGGTGTGGTGAGATGGAGATATTCAGACTGGGCGTGGTTGTGCATGCCTGTAATCCCAGCTCTTGGGAGGGTGTAAAAAGGTGAATCACTGCAAGTCTGATCTAGTAGTGAGACCCTGAACACCCTGTACCCTTTTCTAAACTACAGAAAAAAAAAACATTTGTACTCGAATTAGCATAAATTTTATTGCTATAGAAATTCTCTACTTCAGAGCTATGTAGTCTCAAAGTTAGGACAAATTTTTTCCATATTGCAACAATATTTTTATCATTTATTTTTATGAAGTATGCCATTTAAACAACCTTATATAGAATGCTCTTGAGAAAAAGCTAACCTAGGTAGACAGATCTTCTTTATCATAAGCTTCAGAAAAAGTACACAATTTCAGCAAGCTAAAATTATTGGTATTTACTCTCATAGATCAGTGAAAATGATTATTTAGTTTCCATCACTAAATTTCCTATTTTCTAATGTTTACCTAGTCAGCCATTATCAATAATTTTAGATCAAAATATTCTGTTGAAGCCCACATTGTGAGTGAGAACTTCCACTTCTGCTGTGCTCTCCAGCCTTGCCCAAGCCCAGGACCTGCGAGAGTGTGGGAGAGTTTGTGCACTCCCTTACACCCACTGATCCTCTCTGGACAAAGCCCCAGTCCACCACGTGAGTGAGATCTTTAGCTGTGCTCTCAGAACTTCTCTACCCCTCTGAGCCAGCCCAAGCCCATCTTGTGAGTGAGAACTTCCACTTCCACCGTGCTCTCGAGAAACCTCCACAGCCACCCAAACCCAGGAATTGCCAGTGTGTGGGACAGCTTCTGCACTCTCCTGCACCCCTTAGATTCCTCTAGGCCCAGCCCAAGACTGACATACAGTCCTAGGGTGAAACTCTGCACCTAAAGTCCCTGCAGAGAGACTAAGGATCAAAACCACCCAGCTAATCCAGGAGCAGAACATCTTGCAATAGGGGTACAACATTTTCACCTCCAAGGGATACAGCAGGAAGGAGCTGAACACAGTAGCCAGACCCAAGCCAGGCACAATTGGATGAACTCAAACTTAGTAGATCTGCACCCAAATTTTAGTAGGTGTTAAGGTTGTAACTGCACCAAAGCTCTACACCAAGGTCACAGGACAGTGCTATACAAAATGACAAGGGAAGGAGCAAAATGCAATCTCAGATCCTGAGCCCACCCAGAGCAAGTGCAGAGAACATTAACTCAGCTGAAATGTCTTAATTAATAGCGTGTGAAGTAAAGAAACAACAGCAGAAAAGTATAGAGTAATGCAGATCAGAATTAATCTCTGAAATAAAAAAAAGAAATGTCAGAATTAAGAGCATCTGAAGTAAAGAACAGCTGGAAGGTATAGAGGAACTAAGATCAGAATTCATCTCTGAAAATAAAAAAAAAAAATCTTTGAATTAACAGTGTCTGAAGTCAAGAACTGAATGCAAAAATATATACAGGAAATAAAACTAATCTCTGAAGTAAAAGAATTAATAAATGCTTCTCAAGAAGACACTGATAAAATAGAGGACATTAGAAAAGTGACTGATTCCTTGAATGAACAATCCAGGAAAGAAATAGATTGCATGAAGCAGAATCACAGAGATATAGAGGAACTTAAAATTTTAATCACAAGCTTGCAAAACCATTTGACTGAAAGTGATGATAGAGCTTCAGATCTTGAAGACACTGTCACAGCTAGTGAAAAGGTAAGAAAAAATCTCATGAAAACAACTAGCATGCAGGAAGAAATAATTTATCACCCACAAGATGATGCAAAAGTGAACAACATGAGAGTAATAGGCATCAGTGAGAATGAAGGACTCAATACAAATGATATAAAATGTATATGGGCAAAAGTAATAGTATAAAACTTCCCAAATATGAGGAAACAATTTGACATTCAGGTAACTGAAACATACAGAACCCCAAATAACTTAAACTCAATTAAAATTAAATCAAAACATATAATAGTCAAGATCCCAGAAATCCAGCACAAGAACAATATACTGAAAGCTGGTAGAGAAAACAAACAGATCACACTGAAAGGAAAACCTATTAGAATAACAGCAGATTTCTCTTCACAAACCATGAAGGCAAGAAGTGCGTGGAGCAGAGTACTTCAAGTCTACTATGAAAACAAATTCCAGCCCAGACTACTATAATCTGCAAAACTCTCTTTCAACTTTGGTGGAGAACTGAAATACTTCCATGGCAAAGAACAACTGAAGAATTTCATGATGACAAAGCCATCCCTACACAGGATACTGAAAGATGCTCTAGAGAGAGACCACAATAACCAGAACTCTAGCAACAAGAACAGAAGGAACCCACTCTATAGGGAAAACAATTAAGCACAGGAAAAACAGGAATAAACAACAGCAGGTAAATAACATGTCGATTGTAAAGCAATATATCTCAATTATAACCATCAATGTAAATGGACTCAATTCACCAATTAAAGAAATAGACTGGCACAGTGGATTAGGAAACAAAAGCCAACAATATGCTGTATACAAGAAACACACTTAACTCAAAAGGACATTCATAGGCTTAAAGTCAAATGCCCCAGCACTGCAGAAAGAAGCAGGGGTAGCAATGTTGTTCTCAGACAGTCTCAACTTCAAACCAAGAATGATCAAATGAAATAAAGTAGGCCACTGGTTAGATGAAGAATTCAAGAGGAAGAATTAACAGTCATAAATATGTACGCACCAGACATGGGAACACACAACTATATAAGACAAATCTTAATAGACATGAAAAATCTGATATCCAATAGTGCAATCTTAACTGGAGAACTTAACACTCCCCTTATCCCAAATGATAGGTCAATCAGACAAAATATTAGCAAAGAAGTAGCAGAACTGAACCAGAGCTTGGAACAAATGAACCTGACATATACAGAGTATTCCACCAAAGTGCTGAATGTACATTTCTTTCAACTGCACATGGGTCATTATCTAAAATAGACCACGTACTAGTCCATAGGACATGCTTAAGAATGTACAAGAAAACAGAAGTTATCCCATGCATATTATCTGACCACAGTGCAATGAAACTGGAAATAAAAGAGACAAGAAAACAGAAAAATCCCATAAATACATGGAAATTAAACAATACCCTACTGTCCTTGCAGCCTTTCTTTTTCTCTAATTTTTGGTCTGCTAACTTAGGTTGTTAACCCTCAAGAATAGAAGATTATTATTACCCTACAACATATGGAGGTGTGTTTAACCTCACTATTTGTCTGAATATCAAACATCTTAGGCATAAGATGGAGCATGTATTTTCCATCAAGTATTGATATGTTAAACTTTAAGTCTCTACAGAATATGGAAGAAGAATTTTTAAAAAATTTAAAAATATGAAGAAACAGTTTCATATTTTTACATAGTGATTTAGAAATCTAACCTTGTAGCAGGATAGTTCTGTGACTTTTTTTTTTTGTCTCTTTTTTTCATTTATTTCCCTTTTTTGCCAGAGTTTGACTTTTATTGTCATGCCTCTCAAGCCTTGACAGCAAACTTGAGCAGAGGATATAGGCACTCCTTCCGCTCTGCTTCTTGGTCTTCAGCTTTTCCTCATGCTTAATGAACCAGAGGCGCATGACTCACGTCTTCTTCGGCTGCAGTTGTAGGGGCTTGTGCTTCTTGCCCTTGTAATATTACCTTAGGCTTTCTTTCTGAGTCTGACTGATGACAGCGAGAACATGGGCAATGGATTTGTGAACAACTCGGATCTTGGAGAACCTGGACATCACTTTGGTGAAGCAAAGGCGTGACAGCTCCACTTTCAGGTCGTCTAGCTGTTTTAACAGCTCTTCTTTCTTCTTGCCATGAAGATCTTGAGTCTTAATTTTGGCCATAGTTGCAAAAGAAGTCCCCTTTAAAAAAATATTTACTTGAGATACAGTCTGGCCATAATTGGCATGTCATCAAAAGCAGTATGTATTTAGAAGACCAGAATGACAGGCATTCCAAGCATGATCCCACTGTTACACATTGCTATCTTCAGTACAGTCGCTCAGTTCACAGCTATCACCACAGTGATAGACGGGGTGAGAATCCCACCAAGTGACTGCTAGTTTCAACAGCCTGCTGACAGTTCTCAGGATCATTGCCTTACCCATCTTGTATGTATAAATGTATGGCTTTGCCTCTATCATGTTTCCTTTTCTCCTTGCCCTCTTTTCATTGTCTAAACCTCAAGTTCTCACTTTCCTTTTACTTGTGTTATATCTTTCTATTTGTATTTCTTCTTTTGAGTTCTTATGCTAGGGAGACTATATGATATTTACACATGTGTATCTGGTTTATTTCACTTATGAGTATATCTTCAAGTGGCATCCACTTAAGTATGAAGGCTTCAAGTTTATCATTCTTAAGCCGGGCGTGGTGGCGCAGGCCTGTAATCCCAGCACTCGGGAGGCTGAGGCAGGAGGATTGTTGTGAGTTCGAGACCAGCCTGAGCTACAAAGTGAGCTTAAGGCCAGCCTGAACTGCATAGTGAGACCCTGTCTCAAAACAACAACAACAAAAAAGATTATCATTCTTTATGGCAGAGTAATACTCCATTGTATAAAAATACCACACCTTTTTTATCCATTCTTAGACATGTTGGTTGTTTCCAAAATTTGACTACCACAAATTGTACTGCTATAAACATAGATACACATATATCATTATTTTTTTCTATTTAATAAACATCATTTATTGTCTCATTAAAATATCAGATTAGCTTTACAATCCAGAAGCTTCTTTCTGTGGCTTCGATCAACTCTTGCTTACTCATCTGGCTGCTAAACTGTTCCCTTTTCAGAAACATAGATGCCATCCAAAATTTTTCTGATATCCTTGTTTTTGACTGCTGTGGCCTGCTGAATCAAATCAGCTGAATTTGAAACAAGCTCAATGTCCTTTCCTTCAAGGATTAGCTCATGTTTCTGGGCTTGAGATGCTAAGCAGCAGCACCTGCCCTCATACGCACTCAACGAATGTATTTTTCACCCAAGAAATTCAGGATTTCAACAAGAGACCCATTCTCCTGAATAAAGATGCTGATGGGGAAGTGAGCACACACAGACCTCATCTTGAGAAGGTGCCCGGCGTGACCCCCTGGATCATGTTCTGCACGCGGCTACAGATCGTGCGGACAGTCGCCAACTCCTTTCTGTTTCCCCACCATTTGTCAACCCGAAGCTTCTGTTTTTTTTCTTCCCGTGGAGACTGAGTTCCACATTGATGTGGTTGCAGTCCCCCGGAGGGTTCCTTTGGGGCCCTTCACAGTAGTTGTGAGTCCATTCAAAGTGATGTCGACATTTTCTGGAATGTCGACAGTCTGATTGCTAAGAATGGTCTTCATTCTTGCAGGAGATGCGGCCCACATATATCATTATGATATGACATTTTCAATTCCTCTGTGAAAATTCCCAGTAGGGGGATAGCTGGTTTGAATGGGATTTCCAATCCTATTCATTTTTAAGGAGTCTCCACACTGATTTCCATAATGATTGCACCTGTCTACATTCCCACCAGCAGTGAAGGATTCTTTTTTCCCCACAGCCTCTCCAACATTTGTTGTTAGTTGATTTGTTTATGATGGCCATTCTTTCAGGGGTGAGATGGTATCTCAGTGTTGTTTTAAATATTTTTTTTTTATTTTTTGCCATATTCTGTAGAGACTTAAAGTTTAACATTTCAATACTTGATGGAAAATACATGCTCCATCTTATGCCTAAGATGTTTGATATTCAGGCAGATAGTGAGGTTAAACCCAACTGCATATGTTGTAGGGAAAGAATAAGTTTCTCTTCTGGAGGGTTAACAACCTAAGTTATTAGGCCAAAAATTAGAGAAAAGGAAGGGCTACAAGGACAGCCAACATTTTGGCCTAGCCATTCTAGGTCATTGAGGACTGAGTACATACGGGAACCTGTCCTATAACATCATGTAACTCAGTTGTGTCCCAAAACTCTAATCAAGGAGATTATGGGGCCACAGAGGAAAGTGATCAATGATGTAGAGTGTGCCTAGAGGGTCACATGGAGAGAAAACATTCTCTCCAGCTTTCACAGAGAGCACATTTGCCAGGCAATGGCAGTGACTCATCCACATGGCTGACACTGACAAAAGATCTACAAAGTATGCTACATGGTTTCAGGGTAAGTCTAGAGGGGACTTGACTGACCTTGTCAGATACAAAAAGTTGCATTTCTTGTTATATAAGTCTTACTTCATCTTGTTCTTAACCATTCAGTAGAAAATTGTAGAAATGAGGTAAGAAATGTGAAACCATGTTAATGTGCTGAACTGTGGAAAGCTCAAGTCAACAGCTTCAGACTTTACCAGTCCTGTGGATAACCCATTACTATTGTGGACTAGTGGACTATATTGGAATACTTTGCTGAATTCATGCACGTACAATATTTGGATGGCAATGGAATACCCATCTCTGATAAAACTAAACAAAGAAAGGAGGTATAAATGAAGGACCATTTTGTATTTGTATATAGAAAATAGGATAGATATATAGCTACTTGCTCTTAATTCAATGAGAAGAAAGCTTTGTACTAATAGTGTTTGGACATGATATCAGGTCTGCATCTTGTGCTATGAATGACTACTACAAAGACAACAATATGCAGTGTGTTAATTGTTGTAACTCTTCTACCAACCAGTTTTGAAGCTCTCTCTGTAATTTTTTTCTCAATAAATTTAATTTAAAAATATTCTGTTAATTCTCTATTTAGCCCAAACAAGAATACTTTATCTTTAATTTGTACAATATATCAATTTATACATCTCTTTTACTTATTGCACTAAACAGAATTTATTAGTCGTCTTGTCTGTCCTCTATAGTAAAACTATGAGCATTTTAATATCAGGGTCTGAATCTTATTGTGATTGTGTATTTCACAACAGCCAGAAGGACTAAAATAAAAGTAAATGCTTAATATATTTTTCTGGGTATTTCCAATTGATTTTCCTAATTGACTCTTTTGTCTTTTTAAGAATTTCTGGTCTTAGAACCAGTAATACAGTGAAAAGTATTCCCACATCAAATTCTGTATTTGCAGATCTATTCTGATTCCATGCCAACTTTGGTTCTACACCTCAAAATTTTTACCACCAAATGCTTTTAACTAACTGTTACTTTCTTCAGTATGCTTTTACTCTTTCAATTTTAAATGTGCATTAAAAGAGAATGATAAAATTTACATTATAGCAAATTAAGTTCTACAATAGACTAATTGGAATGGTATATTGTTCCATTCTTGCTTTATAATATTCCCATCACAATTGCTAAAAACTGTACATACCAAATGATGTATTCACTGGTCTTAATACTATACCTTGCCATAATAAGAAGGTATTATATTTGAAAACAAAACAAATGCTAAACAAAAACTTAAAACTGTGAGGTGAACAATATAAAGTGAAAGAAAGGGCCAGCCAAATAGCTCAACTGATTAAAACGCCTGCAAGCAGGGGCAAGGGCCTGTGGTTCGATACCCACCTGGGCCTGCAGTGCTGGGCCTGTCCCCTGGGCAATTTAGACTGGGCATGGTGGTGCACTCCTGTAATCCCAGGTCTTAGGAGGCTGGCAACAGGCTGATCACTGCAGAATCCAATCTAGCAGTGAGACCCTGAACACCCTGTAGACCCATCCGCAAAATACAATAAATAAATAAATAAAGTGAAAGGATATGAAAGTAAAAACCATTAAAGCTTAGCAATGTTTTCAAATTTTATATTCAATAACCTATTTTATAATTTGTCTAGACTTTGCGCCCTCTAAAATGTGAGCCATTTTACAACTTTCTCAGGAGAACCGCTTTCATCCATGAAGATTCTTTATCTTCTTATTTATTTATTTATTTATTTTTTTATCTTCTTATTTAAATGCCTCAAAATATATAGAACTGTCACAAAAAATATTCAATGTATTTTAAAAACAGATTTGTAGTGAATATATGTGCTTTATTAACATTAAGTAACAAGAGATACTGTATGAATTAATAAGTATTTAAAATCTTGAGCAATATGAAGTCTAAATGTTTATGTGAATATTTCTTGAATTTTAATTGATGATGGGTTAAAATTATTCTTGATATTATTATAAAATTTAGGAAAAATTATATAGTTTTCTCCAATATGTATTTTTTTTTCTTTACAGACCTCTCATTCAAGTTAAGATTGTACCCAAAAATTTCACCCCAGTCACCCAATTGTTTATAGAGTACTGGACATTCCTATCTCTATAGTGTTAAATTTAGATGTTTCTCTTGCTCTTTTAGTTTCAAACTATGATATATCAATTTATCAAATTGGCAGCGTTGAGAAAAAATTATGACTGATCTCTTTTGAATTTTTTTAATCTTGTATTTATTTACTTGGTACAGGTTCTAGCTTCACGGCTTGAACTTATAGGGATCCTTCTGTCTCAGCCTCTCTGGCTCTGGGATTATGGACATTTACCACCACATTCAGTTTCTGGGACTGACACAGAGCTGCTGGAGGCCAGGGTCAGCATGTGGTACTGGGGATGGAACCCGGGACCTTGAGCTTATTGGGCAGGTGTTTAGACTGTGGAGCTACTTCCTATCTATTTTTGGATCATAATAAATTGACCTAAGCCCCCATATGTAAATGATGAATTATTCCAAAGAGGCCTTGAGATGTACTACACTACAGCTTAGTTTGATGTACAGGCAATGATTAACCTAACCTACAAGCAGAGTCCTGTAGCTAATCAATAATTTCACCCAATTATAAGCTTGAGTGTATGGAATTTCAATTGTGTACATCAAAGGAAGACTAAAAAGGTAACTTCTGAATATCATTTCCTGTCTTTCTGGTTGAAAGGTATCATACTACATTTCAAGAGTGGACATTCTAAACTATAGCATCTTTGGTCTGAAATGCTTCTTTACTGTAACTTGGTTTTGTTCTATTATAATCTTAGTGAGCTTGCCTGGTGCAAGTTTCCAGAGACAAATAGAGGTTGCATACATAGTTATATACATTTGTAAGAATTTTATACTTTATAAGCAAAATTACTAATGTCATGCTTTATGTGTATTAGGCACGTATGCCAGATGTAATGGGAAAAGTGCAGTAGAAATTAAGGTACAATTGAAAGCTAAATTATAATCCTTCAGAGTGGGCAGTTATACTTGATGTGTCAAAAATAAAAATTAAGAAGTACAAAGGAAAATATATTAGTCTTGTGTTTTCATTCATCATTACTATAAAATTAGTAAAACTGCCCAGATACTACTAGTAAAAACATAAATTGGTAGAGAATATCAAGAAAGCAATTTGACACATAGTATCTATATTTGAGACTTGATTTGTTATTAGGGATAGAGGTCAAGAATACTAAGTTTTTTGGAAAAATGAAGAGAATGATTTTTTAAAATGACTACAAGCAGGATGGTAAGGAAGAAGAAAAGAGTAATTTCATGAAAATGCAAATTAGATAAAATATTAAGAACAAAAGAAGTCTCATTTTGGAATATCCTCAGAAACTGGTTAATTTGGATATGAAAGAAAGGGAGATTGCAAATCAGCACAATGCTTGAAAATTTGCTGTTACAAAGATTCCTGCTTAAATAATCTAACAAATGTCCTACTCACTCAAGTTCTCTGTAACTTCATTCTCTGAAAGGATAAAATGGAGGTTTCTGGACCCCAAATATTAGGCACAGCTAATGGGGAAGAAAATACACGTTGAGCAAATACTGAAACTACCAGCACATTTTGTGTCACTGAACCACCTCCCACAGTGCTGGAATAAATAAAAGTTAAACTTTGGCTTCTAGCAGAAAAATTACAAAACAAAAAAATCATGAAACGATATGTTTGTAAACATAGGTTGCAGTAAGCTACATGAAAGACAGAGTTTAAAGATCAACATAAAAACAGACAACAATCAAAGAGAACAGGTCTTCATGGCAAAGAAAAAGTATGACACATTCATACATAGTTTCAGAGAGAGGCAATAGAACACCCTACCATCTTGAAACAAGAATAAAGCACAAGTTTTAAAAAGACAAAATTGAAGCTTCAGAATTTAAAATATCAATATGCAATGTATTAATTATTGAAACTGTCCTATTAATTGGTTTTGAAACTGTCTCATTGCTATTTGTTTCTCAATAAAATAAATAAAATAAATAAATAAATATAAATAAATACTAAATAAGGTAAATGAAATGACAAATACTGAATTGTGAAGCATATATTGTGAAAAATAGCAATTTATTTTACTCACCAGTTGTTGATTAAGTGTGGAAAACTGACTAAAATAAAATATTTATTCTGATACATGTAGCACAATTTAAATAAAAGAACATTTCCAATAAATTGTGGATATCAGTTACAGAAGCACATAGTACTCTGTACAAAAGGGAAGAATATTCTCTTGTATGTTAATTTAAAAATTCAGAAAACCAGAGAGTGAGCAAAATTGTACATGCTTCTACAAACAAAAATAGATTGCATCTAAATACACCTACATATCTACAAAAACTCAATAATGATATTGCTAATATTATATTTTACATTTATAAGGATTGTGCACCAAATACAATGGGATCTTAATATGGTAGAAACCATTAGAGAAATAAGTTAAATAATTGTTTTCTAGTGGACAGTTGGAGGCAATGTGTCAAATAGAAAATAATCATGTAGTAGAAAGGAAATTAGGGGATGCAGTGCTTAACAACAACAAAAGTGAAGCAGCTGAAGTAGAACTGCAGCTTGAAAGAAAGAACTAGAAAAGGACACTATGTTTTCTGTTATTATATAATTACATGGGTGAATGTGTAACTTTTATTTAAAAACATAATAGACAAAATTATGTATACATTGTTGATCCATTAGTGAAAACCAAAATTATATCTGTAACTATTTCTGTTTACTACATTAATATTTATAATAGCACAACCAGGAAATAAAATGTACAAGGAAAAAGAACAAGATGCAAAGAACAATATTCAACATAGATATAATTGGTAAATAACTAGAAAGATACATTAAGATAGGATTACCTTTAGAAAGTAGAATTATGCTTTTTATATTTTCCTCCAAATTTTCTGTCATTTCGAAGTGCTATTTGATGAGTAAGTTTTTCCTTTGTAAACTCTTAATATGGTAAATAATCTCTGAAACTATGAGTATAAATTTTTCTATTGAGCTTGTTAATGTTCACTAAATTTTCAAATTTAATCAAAGCCAACAATAATTTGAACTTATGAACCTAATGTAAATGGTAATGTGCTTATTATTTTTCTTATTTAGTTTAAATGAAAAAGTTTCTCAGGTTAATAGACAGCGTATAGCTTTCCTCAGGAATAAAACTGAGGGTGAAAGGTTACATCTTGCCAATGAGAACCTTTCTTACCTACAGTAATAATATTATCTGTACATGCTGTTATATAGTCAAAGAGAAGTTATATATATATTAATATGATTTCAAATAGTAATTTATAACTCTTTCTTTTACAGTTTCTTCAATATCTAAAAGGTAAAGGTATAATTTTCTGAAAATATATTTTCTCAGTTACAAATCTGATTTGAGCCATAAGAATGTGTATATTTGTACTTTGCTAAGCCAAAGGTGTAATAAGAATACACAAAAGAAACACAAACAATTCACAGTTATAAGATACCACAATTTCAAGAAGAAAATTGAAAAACCAACCAATTTGTAATATCTGGTCTGTATGAGATTTGTCACTGAATTACTTCACTGATGTTTTAACTCATGACAAAGTGAGGTCATACACATACTGTTCTAAGAGTGGCAGCTTGAGTTGGCTATGATATTATTTAGCAAAGATACACTTCTAGACACCAAAAATTCCTATTTAACAAATCTTTAGAAATTGCATCACCAGTACAAGTGTATGCTAAGTAAGTCTATTCTAGGATAGAAAATATACTCAGCTCTATGACAGGCTCGACAGGGACTCACAAAAGATTTTACGTAGCCTTCTAGGTAGAGCCATAGTATTCGAATTACACGTGAAACAGGCAGTTTGTGCTATGTAACTGTAGTCGTTTGAGAGAGGACACATACACGGAGGCAGAGAAAGCACAAGCAGTCAGGGAAGGTCGAGTGTCTCGAACTTAGCCTTTCATCACAGACCAGTTGCGTCCGAATCTTCAACAGGATTCTCCAAAGATAATTATCTATCTACTATGTAATATGCTTTCACAGCTATACATGTATAGGAAGAGTGCAGATTTTATGCCTGGGTGTGCTACTATTTTTTAAATGAGCAAAGACAAACTATAAAACTTGAACACATAAATTGATACTGATGATATTGCTGACTAAAATAAAGTCATAATCTTCTAATATACACAAGTGACACAAATCTTCCCCACTCGATTACCTTGAGACATGGTAAAACAATCTGTGGTCTATTATACATCACAATGATGGCTTAAGCATTTATTTCCTTTTGAATGTGTATTTAAGTATATGCACATGTGACTTTAATTTAAAGTATATATTTCCATGTGACTTAAGTTATTTCAGATCTATTTATTTAATGTTTCTTTTCTCTACAGAACAACTGGCAGCAAACTTATTAAATTAAAAACAATTATTTCACTTAGCTGAATCTGTTATTGTCATACTGAAAATGATAAATTTTCTTTCTTTATGGGTTTTTCATTCTCTTAATTCAATAAGAGAGTAAAAGACCAGAGGTCCTTTTATGTAAGACGCACATGCTATCAAAGCAACTCGCACTAAATTTAAAGAAAGAAAAAAAAATATTTTGATTTTGGGCCTGACTCGTTCATTGGAAACAAATTACTTTCTTTGTTATGCAGGGATCATATTAATATGCATTGTGATTTCTTTTTTTACAATGCTGGCACTACACAGAGATAAAGGCATAATTCAAACATGCGAGAAAAATAATCTACTGTGCTGCCCTTTCTCAAGGTTCACTCACAAAACCTTAAGAGGCAGACAGCCTTTGTTAATGCATCTATATAGTCAAAATAAATACTTCTGAAGATCTTACTCCTTTTCATAACATCAATTTTTGTCCAGGAGGTGATATTGCCACAATAGAAGTTGCTTCTACACATGGAAAACAAGAAAAAAAAGTTACTTTATTTCAAAAGCCGAGTAGACATCAGTGCTACAACTACAATATTAAAGTGGGTACTATGTTTAAAAATAATTTAAAATAATTAATATTTACTAATAATATCAGAGACTCCCATTAAAGAATTATGCTTTAAATGTTAATAGCCTACCAGTATATGTTTATTGACTGTGTATGCATGTGAATTATTTTTTTGTTTTTTCTCAGAATCGGGGATTGAACTCAGGCCCTTGAGCTTGCCACGCAAGAACTTATTCTACTGAACCATCTCCTTGGCCCTACATGTGAATTATTGTACTACATCATTTTGGAAAATTATTTTTAAGCATATCTCTTGCAAACTTTCAGTAACTTGGATATCTTTAAACTCTACCATCCTAGAAAGTAGTGACATGTCATTATCTGAGAGCAGCGATTAGGGAAAGGATTCAGTTTACAGGTATCCGGTACAGTAGTGAAAATGTGTAGTGAGAAATTTATCAGTTAACATTTTGAATTTCAAAGTATGTAGTATGATGAAAATATAAATAATGTTCACATTTAAAATTTTACCAAAAAGGCAGGCATTAGTCTCCCTCAAAATATGTTTCCTCATCTCAAACATGTATGTCACTTCTTGCCACTTCCCAGAGCACCTCTGGAAGTCCTCTTTCTTTTATGAGTTGTGATCAAAACTACATGAGTACTACTGTCATCAAATAGAGAGGGGTTCATGAAAACAACACCTTCAGTGGACCTGGCTTCTCACATCTTCTGGTCCTTCCAAAGTCAAATGTTTTTATCCATTTAAAACATGGAGGCACCCAGGACGGCACCACTGAAGGAGTCCAAACTGCTTCTGTAGGTGACAAGGATGGCGAAGTGAGCATGTGCACAGGGCAGGAATTCATCTGCTGAGCATCACGGCAATGTGTTTCTTACGCTAATGAATTGCTTTTAATTTTAAAGAGGAAAAATATGACCACAACACGGAAACCAAGTTTGAAACCGGTTAGTAGAACAGTTACAGCTGTTGCTGCATTGTGTATTGTTATTTTCATAGTATTTATTCAGAAGGCAAGTGCAGGCAAGACACCTTGTCCAAAACAACAGCAGCGCAGAATCTCCCTTTCTTTTTTATATCATCTATCTGTGTCTGTCTGTCTGTCTGTCTGTCTGTCTATCCATCTATCTGTCTATCTATCTATCTATCTATCTATCTATCTATCTATCTATCTATCTATCTATCTATCTATCTACCTGCCTATGTAGGGCCTCACTACGCAGCTCAGACTCATAGTGATCCTCCTGTTTTCAGCCTCCGTAGTGCTGGGATTACAGGCATGAGCTGTCATGCCCAGACTCCCATCAGTGGCCCAGCGTGCCCCTTATGGCATCTGGTGCCAGGGATCAAACCCTAGCCCCTGTGCTTACTTAAGCAAGCACTTAATCCACTGAGTTATCTCTGCAGCCCTAAAATTTTCCTTTCAAGGAACAAAGAAAAACTAGCTGCATCTTAACTATCTTGTGTATATAGATTTCCTCCCTTTCCTTCTATCCCTTCCCCTATCACAGTTTGGTTTCCCTTTAAAGCATTTCTTCTCGATTCAAAATGTCTGTTGTACATTTCAGACATTATGTGAGTGTGCAGTTTCTCACCCTAATGAAACAATACAGTGTTTACACACTGAAACCTGATTAATTTCACTTGTGAGTATGATCTTGAGTTACATTAGCTTACCTCTGAAGTCTCCAGTTTATCCTTCTGTATGTCTGAGTAGTACTCCATTGTACTAAAAAGAAAATTTGTCTTTTATATCCCTTCCTCAGTGTGGGGCATTTAGTTTGTTTCCCACATTTAGTTATTATAAGTTGTGCTGCTATAAACATGGGTGCACATGTTTCTGTGGAATGATGTTTCTAATTCTCCTGGGAAGATACCCAGAAGAAGAAGAGCTGGGTTTGAACGCAACCTCTAATCCTAGTTTTATACCTATGGAAACATTGTAAAAAGTCTGATACTTTGATATAATCTAAGTTAAAAAATGGGAGTGTTAAATTAAGCCTGATTTACCACCTTGTCGGTTGAGAACAGGTAACGGTAAGTATTACGAAGCCCTGTGTATGTATCAGTTTATTATTTCCTTTGAGTAGATGGAAAGAATTAATATATACTAATCCATATTTTTGATGTAGCATTATTGGACTATTAGTTTATCTTCTGATGGTCATATATATTTCATTTCTCTAGAAGTTACCGGGTAATGTGGTCAATGCAGGCTTAAATTCTTCAGGACTATGAAATAGTCCTCAGACCGATTTTACTAGTTTATACCATTACTGTAATGTGTTTAGTGTGCAGGTACTTATATTCATTCTCTCATTTGTTTCCACTGTACAGTAGTTTCAAATCATTGCAACATATGTGTAATACACATTGCTTTCAATTTGTATAGTTTTAACTGGAAAATCTCAAATAATTAACAATGAAAACTTTTCCCGAATATGTAGTAGCACTTTGAAATGTCTCTTTGTCTGTTTTTCCCAATGCTTATTTTGTTCATCTTTTATCACGATTGTGCCATTATGTACATTTCTATGTTCAAAGAGGTATGTTGATGCAAATAAGTATTCCGGTATTGTTACTTCAATTTTGTTAGTGGTATCCTATAATGGAAAAGAATGTTTTAATTTGGATACAGCAATTTCCTTCACAAATTATTTTTCCCTCATAGTTCATATTTTTTCCAATTAAGTATTTATTTAATTAGTACTGAAATATAAAGTCAAGGTCATATGAGGTATGATCAAGGCCATGATATGTGCTTAAATTGAGGAAAGTTTATTACTGTAGAAATGTACTACCATTAATCTTCCTCCAAATTCTTTCCTTGTTTGAAGCACCTACTCCATGATTCTTGTGACTTTCTGAAGCAGTTATTAAAGTTCATTTTGGTGTCTTTGTGTCCTGAATTGATTGAAAACATTTACCTTTTTTGGTCATTTCCACATGGGCAAGATGGGAGCACACTGTCTTGGTTCTACAAGCTTGTCTTCCTGTTGGATGGTGACAGGCGACAACCTTCACTGTGCTTTTCATTACACCTTGCAAAGATTCTCTCCAAATAGAACATTCAGAATGCTTTGGACAGTCTGAAGAATGAAGGGCCAAATGCAGAACAGTGAAGGAGAGTGTTCTGGAAATAATGGCTGTGTATCTTTTATTGTGATTTTTTTTCAATTTTGAAAAAAATATTTATTTTTATTAGTGCATGCTTGCAGTATACAGTGCTCATATTGATCAGGGGGCAAGTGTACATGCACACAATGCATTTTAGTTCTTTTTTGTCTGTTTCTGTTCCATTTTCCCTCACCTCCTGCAACTTTCCTTTATGTCCCTATTTCTTTTTTTTACATTAATGAATCTTATTTGTACATTTCAGATATACATAATGATCACTTTCATCATACGAAATTCATAACTTCACATGATGTATTTTCATTTTTCTTTTTATCCCAGTCTTCTAACTTTTTTTTTCTTTTTGGATTTTAGGGAAAGGTCTGCAGGGTGTTCAAGGTCTCACCCCTAGGTCAGACTAGCAGTGATCCACCTGCTTACAGCCTTCCAAGAGCTGGGTTACAGGCCAGTGCCACCACGCCCAGTCTCAATTGCTGTCTCACCGTGCTCATGGGGGTGGAGCCAGCAGGGCAGGCCTGAGAGTTGAACCCAAAACATCTTTGTTTTTCTTTTTTCTTTTCTTTCTTTTTTGTTTTAGTAGCAGGGATTAAACTCAGGACCTTCTGCTCTCCAGGCAGGTGCTTATCCCACTGAGCTGTCTCCCTACCCTCTATCCTCCTTTAAACGCTCTCCTGATTTACAAAAGTTTTGTTTCTGTTTTTCTTCTTTTCCTCCTTTTCTGTTTTTTTTCTTTTTCCACCTTTCCCTTCCCCCTTCCCCAGTTCCCTTTTCCATCTGAATATTTTCTTATTATGTATTTTGGTTCTTATTGTCCCAGTTACTTCACTTGAGAGTATCATACCCACTGTGACTGTGTTCAATTTCAATATCCACTGTGATTTTGCTGCCCTTATCATGTTCTCTTCTCAGATATTTATGTCCCTGAGTTTAATGTAAGGCTGTGATGAACACATTTTTACACTGAGTAAAAGTAATGGGAAATGTGGCCAAGTTCCCAGTATTTTTTTTTGTATGATGAAGTTATTAAGTTCTATCTACAAGAATCTGTTAAAATGTATTCACCTCCGATAATAATAACAATAATACATAATATCATTTTAGAGTTTCTTTCTACACTGAAATGACCTAATGCCCTTGTCAAAAATCAAATTGATTATATATAGTTGTTTCAGTCAGGACAGGATAGTTCAAATTTCATAGTACTGGAATATGCTTTGTCTACTCTATCTGTAAGGGTAGGGGTTTCTGTAGATTGCTTTATGTATTTTTATATTTTACTCTAGACCTTCTTATATGATTCAAACTCATTATATTTTTAGTCATGCCTTGGTAGAGACTCTTCTCCCAAATTCTTCCCCATCCAGCTAAAGTTCTAAGATGAGCTCCCACTTACAGAGAGTGAACTATAAGATCTTGCAACAATATCCCTTGGTTGCTAATATAAGACTCATGTTTGTTTGCATTAAACACCAACTTTTAAAATGTGGTTTGCAGTGAAAGCATCTGCTGGTTATCGTCAAGACGCACGTAGTCGTGGAGTCGGCTGCAGTGATGGTGGAGTGATCATCAAATGGTGTTCCGCAGACGTACTTGCCACTTGTAGATGTCCAGGGTGTGGCCACATGGAGCATGAGCTGGGCAATACATGTCATCTTTGATTTTAAAAAGCTAGGGCCAAGGAGGTAGCTCAGGAGAATAAGCACTTGCCTGGCAAGCACAAGGTCCTGAGTTCAATCCCCAGTTCTGCAAAAATAAATAAATAATATCCACTGACACATTACATGTATACTTACAGATATGAATTTGCTTATGCAAGATGAGGGTACTTGCATTCATAGTAACTTTTATGAACATGAATAATCTCATTAACATCCAAAACACTAAGAACTGCCACAGTGATGTTCTATTCTGAATGGAATATTGGTATCAAAATTGAAATGAGGTAAAAGCTAAGAAAATATGAATAAAGTATAACGTTTAGGTAGCAATTAATCAACATTGTTTCAAAAATATAACCATACTAGAAGAAGTTAATGATGGAAAAACAGAGATTCACTATATGGAAACTCTGTACTACAATACTTGTAAATATTAAATTCTTCTATAAATATTAAATTCTTCTTAAATCTATATTTCACTGAAAAAATAAAAATTTCTAGAAAACTTATTTGACACCCAGCATGCAGTGCCAGCCCCACAGTAGGGGAACACAGAGGCCTGAATGAGACTGGGTATGGTGGTGCACCCAGCCCTTGGAAGGCTGAAAACAGGAGGATCACTAGGAGTCAGATCTGTGTAGTGTAGTGAGATACATTTTAAAAAAAAGAAAGAAGTTACATAACCGTTCATTGCTTTCTTTAGCTTTCTTTTATTTATTGATTGATTTTTGTTTGTTTTTGTGGAACACAGGCTTGAGCTCAGGCCCTTGTGCTTGCCTGGGAAGTGCTTATTCTACTGAGCTGTCTCCCCAGCCTCACTTTCTTTAGCTTTGGTAAGTTAGTACTAATATCAGGTTATTATAACAGGAAGAAATTAAGAAATGCAACTTCCTATTAAACAACCTTAAGCTACAATAAAATAATTTAGTATGCTACAAGATTTGATTTAGTAATTGGCATATGGCTACTCAAAGATAGTTCTTTATTTGTCATGATTCTAAAGATATATAACGCTATACATGAGCAATTTATACTATCAAGAAAATAAGTCTGCTATCTGTATCAATTGTAAAATGGATACAACTAATCAAAAAAAGTACAATAAGAATGCAATCCATAGCACATCGCACTTCCCAGTGCCTTGTTTGTGAAAGTCTTCACTGCTTCTGGAAAACTGCAAAACAATTAAGGACCAAAGATGCTCAGATGTAATCTGTAATACAGCTATGAATATCAATGGAACCACATGTCCACAAAGCACAAATAAACACTGACAAAATGAAAATAAAAATCTACATTTCTGATGTCAAAGTCTCTTTCCACTTCATTTTCCTACTTTCTGATTTCCAATTTGTCCCTCTGGGCCTACTGGCAGCATTTCTTTTGGTTCCATAATGTAGGTAGGGTCTCTATCCCCAAATGTGATAGAATACATTTTCTTAAACACAGACTATGGATATAACTGACAATCTAGCTTGTATCCAAATAGCTTCAGTGTAGGAATAGAAACCTCCAGTCTTGAGGAAGGTCACTTTGTTGCTGAAGTAGTAAGGTCATCTGGTCAGCAAAGATAGAGAATGAAATGAGAATCGAGGCATCTCAGAGGGTCACACATGAACATAATGTAAAATACATGAATATGTACATAAATAACTACACTGTGAATTTATAAATAAATGATAGAACCTCGAATTAATGTCTTCAGAATAACCTTATCGACACTTCTAAAAATAGTCATATCACCTCTCCTCATGTGACTTACAGAAAATAACTAAGAACAACCTCAAGCCAGGAGCTGTTTTAGTGGACATGATCTTTCTTAGACACATTGGTATGCATGCTTCTGACGAGATTGAAATACAAACACTTTGCATTAGAGAATATTATTGCTGGACAGCAAGAGTAGAGCACCACCGACCCTTCCTGTATATACCATTTAAAGTCACAAAAACCCTAATCCTAATTAATTCACGTCTTCTAACTAGTAAATTTTTTACCATTGTTAAAATATTTAAGAGTGATAGTATGCTAATGATTCTATTTTTATGACTTGCCATGAACTAACATTCATTTGAACTGTATTTCTCTGCCCAATGCTCTTATCAGAAAGTACGTATAGAAAAGCATTATGCCATTTGGATTTTTTTCCAATTCTGTTACCATTCTTAATACAAAACTTGCCTGGTTCCCCCGATTTTTTTTCCATCTTGGTGATAACAGCTAATTTATGTTATGTCACTTCCTTGAACGTTATCTCAGTAGTGAGTGCCAGCTTATGTCATGGATGTTTTAGTTTTCCCACATCAGCAACATGGGCCAGTGTTTACAATGTAGCATTCATACAGTGAGAAAATGAATTTGTCACAATTGCTAATTTGGACCACAACGTAATCTCTACATTAAATTGCTGCTTGTTGTTTCAAAATCCATGTTTGTTTGAAAAGGTCTCTATCCACACACTTAAGCTTTAAATGGGGCCAAGTAATCCATACAAATTATTAATTGAGTCAAAACCTTATAAATAATCCAGTTAGAAAAGAAGGGTATAAGACATGTATTAAGTGTGAGATAATAAAATAACTTATATTAGATAATATAGATATATGCAGTATGATACATAAATCTATCTACCTACCTACCTATCTATATCTTTGCCAACACTTCACATCTGTCTTAACATTCCATGCAATCACATAATATCAAATTTACAGAACTAATATGTAGGATGATCCTAGCACCCACTGAATGTTTACATATCCACAATCTCTTGGAAAATAATATTCAAAGTTATGCTCAGTTTGGATCCTGAGGGTATTTAACACACTCATTTCTATGACATTTTTTTTTGTCTTTTTTTTTTTTTTTTGAGACAGGGTCTCGCTATGCAATTCAGGCTGGCTTTACACTCACTTTGTAGCTCAGGCTGGTCTCGAACTCACAACAATCCTCCTGCCTCAGCCTCCCGAGTGCTGGGATTACAGGCATGTGCCACCACGCCCGGCACTATGACATTTTAAACAGACTGCATGGGACATTTGCTTGCAGGTCTACACTTTTTTGTCTGAAATCTTTGAAGGCTAACTGGGAAGATGGAAAGGAGGAAAGAAAGAAAGAAAGAAAGAAAGAAAGAAAGAAAGAAAGAAAGAAAGAAAGAAAGAAAG
>PVKA01033383.1:0-24439 GCA_004027165.1 Ctenomys sociabilis
CTCCTTCTTCTCTCCCTCTGCCCCCCTGTTCTGGATTATATTCTTTGTGCTGTCAGTCCTTACACCAAACCTAAGCTCAAACGGTTCTCTCTATATAACTATGAATCTATGAGTTACTGGTTTTACATCAGATCACAAATGTGGCCTTATGAATCTTGAGACATTCTTGCAGAGATTTATATGCCATCCAGTCAAGTTTCCTAAATCTGTGTATTGTCTCACTGCGCTGAAGTGCATGAGGTTTGATATAAAAGTTCCATCTATAAACTGGTGAAAGGAGATGCTATAGAACAGTGTGTACGATACGTTGCTTTTGCTGTTAATAAAAAGGGAGAGAGAATGAAGCAGCATGGAAGTAGAACCCCAGAAAGACGCGACTGTGGGGCACAGCCTTCCCTATGGCGGAGACTGGAGGTAGACCAGAAAGAAGTTCACTCTTTCCCACCTGTTGGAGGTGGAGTTCTATGCGCAAGCCAATTTTTAGATTAATTTTTTTCTTGTAGAGCTGGACTTAACAGAGCAGGGGTGACTTTCCTTAGCCCAAGCTCCCCCAGGCAAAGTCTAAGATTAATAATCCCGTGAAGTTCCCCAAAGGAGACCCTGCCCCCCACAGAGAAGTTCCGATGGAGAAATGCTGGGCCTTCCAGTCCGCAGAAGACGCACAGCCAGGACCAGGGACCGCTCACAGGCAAACAAGTAACGAACAGGCCAAATCGTCCGCGTTTCCTGGTTTTAGATTCTGTGTCCAGTCAAACACGCATCTCTTCCAAGGGCATCCCCAAGCTAGCTGCATCTCTGCACTCACACCACAGGGTTACTGACCACAGACATCAGCTCTGACAAAGGAAACGTGCTGTGACCAACCAAGCCCACACGCAAGTCCCGGTGCCGGCCACGTAACACCAACAACACTCGCAGTGTGAGAAGCTAGGCTATTAACAATTGCTGCTATAGACATTTTGCAGCTTTGAGGCTATTGTGTGGCAAAAGTCACAAGACAAAGATTAGGAAGGTGAAAGCTGGAGCCCTAGAAAGCAGCTCTGTCCAGTTTTGGGTGTTTTTTTTTGTTTTGTTTTTGTTTTGTTTTTTTTTCCATGTATATGTGGGGTGCGGGAGGGGGACGGTTCCAGCACAGCCCGATGACCACAAGGTGGCAGTAAGAATCTAGCAACTATGCAGAAAGCCGTAGGTCTAGCGCTCAATGAGGCGGTGCCCCGCAGCAGGCCCACCCAGCTGCACGGCCTCCAGCAATTACTCTTCAGCTGTATCCTCTATTCTGGTAGCCGAGGATATTTGCGCTTATGTCACAGAATAAGCTCAAACCAGCCGCCTTAGGACAGAAGCCGGTCAGCACAGTGTACTTGCCTGCCGTGGTGCACAGTGCGGTAGTGTTTTTTGTTTTTTGTTTTTTGTTTTTCAGACACCTTTGTGGGGCTGCCTTTCTCTGGTTTCTACCCCGTTCCTTTTTCCTGTCTTGATTTGGAGACCACCACACGTCTGAGTGGCCCCTGAAGGCCCTGGACTGGGAATTCCTGATGAAATATCCTTTTCCTAGCCACACAATGCCTCTGCATTTCCACACTGCATTCTTGCTGTGTTAGTCAAGTCTCCTGGGCCTTTCTACTCCACTCTTCCCTGCCCACGGCATTCCTCTACTTCCATCTGCAGTGGTCTTCCTCATGCCATTTCCTTTTCAGGCCCCTTGTAGGGCTGGCAACGTCCCATTGTCTTTTGTCCCTGTTGTACTACCCTGAAATCCCAAGATCTCTTTTCTGACCTTCCAGAGAGCCCAGAGCCTCAGGTACCTGGCTGTAGCTTATTTTTCTGTGCTGCACTGAGGGTTGTCTTCTTGGAGCATGGTTTTCTGCAGTCCCAGTAACCAAAAGGAGATTCCAAAGCAAGTAGATCGCGTGTAAGCAATACGCTCCCAGTGTCGCTGTCTCCAGGTAGGACCGAGTAGCTGCAAAAAAGTTAGCTCTGGGGCCCCACTGGCTCTGCCTTAGGCCCTGCTGGTTCTGCATTAGGGTGCGTTAGGTATGATGACCAGGAATTGCAGTTCAGTACTAATAGAAGCAAGTGCTGCAAGTGTGACATGCTTGAGCTGTCCACAAAGAGCCCCATTTATGAAAAGGTCATTTCCATGCCCTGGGCCCCTGGTGCCATGCTGCTGGGTCCACCGCGTGAGAACACACCCCTTGTCCTCTCCCACATCCACATGGCCGTGTGTTCCTCGTCAGACCTAAGCCAAAGTCAATCAGGTCCCTGGGCCTTCATTTCTAAAGATTCCCACGTGATGTAAAGCCTGAACTAAGCAAGCCTATCAGGCTTCTCTAGTACTTGTCTCTGCTGTAGAAGTGCTGGCTGTGGCCCTCACAGTGAACAGGAGAACAGTGCACCTTTCTGCCCCTACCACACGTGGCTCTCGGCAGCACCCTTCCTCTACCATGGGCTCATCGCCTGCAATCAACTGTGGTCTAGGGTCATAAATGGGCAGTTCCAAACATAATTCCTATGTGTGCACACCATCGTGAGCAGAGCAAGAATCTCACGCCTTTCTCCACCCGGCCTTGCTTTGTCTGCTGGGTGCGAGCTGTGTATCCCACCTATGTCACTTGCTGATCTCCAGGCGATTGTCAGGAAGAGCAGCGCTTGCTTCCAGGTACTTCTAGCAATAGCCTGAAAGTGCAAGAGGAGTGACTCAGAGGAGCATCCAGACCTAAAGCACAGGAGGACAGATGAAACTGGTGCCATGTGCCACTGTGCAGGGAACAAAGGAAAGGAGGGCAGTGCGTGCAGCGCTCACTGCTATGCGTAACTTCGCAGATGCATGGGGGTCCAGGATTGCTCCTCTGTGGAGAAGAGGGGGGACACTGTTGTGGAGCATGGAGTGGCCCAGCAGATCCCCGGGACTTGTTCATTTTGCATAATTGAGGGGGATTTTTTAAAATGAAAAGATTCCACTTTGAAATAACTTCAGACACACAGAAAAGATGCAAGAGTTATACAGCCGTTCACATCTTACATAAACATAGCACAATTATAAAAACAGGCCTGACATCAACATAAAGCCATCAACTGAAGCTGCCTGTTTTATTTGACTCTCCCTGCTTTGCCCACTGACGCTGCCTTCCTGGTCTGGATCCAACCCAGGACCCCATTCTGCATTTAGCAACCCTAAATTATGAGAATGATAACTAAAAGTCTTTGCCTTCTTTAGTCTATGCAACTCACAGAAAGCTCAGAGGGCCAGCCAGATAGCTCAGTGGACTAAAGCACCTGCTTAGGCAGGCACAGGGACTGGGATTCAATCCCTGGCATGCTGTGCCAGCCCTGTCCCCAGGGCAGGCTGAGACAGTGATTGAGACTGGGCGTGGTGGTGTGTGCCTGTAATCCCAGCACTTGGGAGTCTACGAACAGGAGAATCACTATGAATCTGATCTATGTAGTGAGACCCTATAGACCTTGTACTAAATACACACACACACACACACACACACACACACACACACAAAAGAAAGCTCAGTAGAGCTATCATCAAAATGTCATTTATGTTTTTGGTGAGCAGATTGCGACTATACGTTTTTAGCAGCATAACAGTTTGCCTCTTCTCCTGTCTGAGGGTGTGGAATGGTGATGCTCTTTATCACTGGTGACTATTAGACACTATCCTCCTGCAAGCCGCTGCCAAGGGACCCTGAGCCACTGGGTCAGATGGTATCACAGCCACAGCCTCCCTCTCAGAGCCAGTTTTCCGTATCAGTCACCTTTGTGTTGACTGAAATCCGGGCAAAATTCCTGATGTGACCACCTTAAGGGGGAGAGGTCATTTTGGTTCAGTCTGGATCAGGGGTCACCCAGCTCCATGCAGAAGCAGCACAGGGAGGTTGTAGTGGAGAACAAGCTCAGCTCATGGTGGGCAGGAGGAAGAGAGCAGGAGGGGCGCCCACAGGAG
Source organism: Ctenomys sociabilis (assembly GCA_004027165.1). NCBI lineage: Eukaryota > Metazoa > Chordata > Mammalia > Rodentia > Ctenomyidae > Ctenomys > Ctenomys sociabilis. Next base: position 3,953 of record PVKA01033383.1, read on the forward strand.
AGAGATGGGTTGGGCGGAGCCCCGGGTTACCCCACAGCTCCAGACATACCTACAAGTGTGTTTGGCAGCCCAGGTATCTCTCAAGCTAATCCAAATGACAGTCGACACTAACAGTCATATGCAACTGGCCATGATATCAGATTAAATTGGATCATGCTGGGCTTCTTCATCGTAAACCTAATACTGTTTCCTTTGATATTAACAAACACCTTGCAGGGAGATCTCTGGATACATGCAGACCCCACCTCTCACATTTCCACCAGCTACTTGCAGGTGTGTGCCTACTGTCACTCCTGGTGCCTGTCCCACGGCAACCCTCCTTTTCTCTCCTTCTGCTGCACTTACCGATTGGGAATCAGCCTCCCCACCTCTGCCACTGACTCTTCTGAAGAGCCTTCGTGAGGGCTGAAGTGAGGGGTTTGCAGCAGGTCACAGTGGGTGCCGAACTCTTCCTGAGTTCCAGCCCCCTTCAGTAGTTCCCTTACAATGAATCTGTGAAAGTTACATTATAAAAGTATCCCTGGTATAGCCCACATGCTTGGAGGTACTCCAGAATGATCTGCTCTACCAACTCGCAAGAGCAGGAGGACAAAAGAACAGGAGGTGGGGCTCACACAGTGGATATGCATTTCCTCTCAGTATTGAGGCTGGGCAGGTTTTCTTTCTCCTGAGACTGCTTTCCTTAGCTCACAGATGGGCACCTCCCGGCTGTTGCTCTTTGTGTTCTAATTTTCTTCTTTTAGAGACCCTCAGATTGGATCAGAGCTCAGCCTAAAGGCCTCATTTCAATCCCATCTTTAAAAACCTTATCTCCAAATGCAGTCACATCTAGAGGCACAGGAAACTAGTGCTCCCACTCATGGACCCAAGGGCGCCACTTGGCCCAGGCCCGCTCTGCTTGGAAGAACTATTGCTGAAAAATGATCGCACACACGTCAGTGCTCCCAGCACTGGAAAGCGTTACACACAGGCAAGGCAACAGGACAGGAAACAGCGCTGTGACCCTCAATAGCTGCCCCGCAGTGCTCACAAGCAGCTCGGGCATTCCCTCTCGGTGCTGTGCGCCTCTGTGTGGCTTCCTTTCACAGCTGTCAGGGAAGCCTGGAGGCCAGTTTCAGCCTAGTGGCCGTCATGTTATCTCCCAGCCTCAGTGGCCGGTATCCACAGTCTATGCCGTGTGCCTGGCTTTCTGACTTCTGTTCAGGGCTTTGGAGCACTTCTCTTCAGGCCCCAGCAGCCTCCTGGACACAAGCCAAAGGCATCACCTCACTGCAAGGCCTGATCACTCCCTGACCAGCTGCCTGGCCTTGGGCAAGGCCCCTTCGTGCAGCACTTTGTCTCAGTTCCACAGCTGAAAAGTAAGGATAGTGGTGCCCCCAGGGAGGCAGCGAGAACTGACGAGTTAATCTTTGCAGAGCATTAAGAACATAAAATAGGCAAAGTCTATTCATCTCCCTTTAGAGCATACCCACAGACTACCTGCTAGGAACCCAGAACCTTTTAAAACAAAGTTTATATAAAGAAGGCAATTTGCACACTTCTGCAAATCTTAGTTTCCCAGCAGCGGGAAAAGGACAGATTTCACTATCTCTGACTAAGTGAAAAAGTAAGATGAGTAGTTCTCGCAGAAGCTTTGGGTGTCAGAGGCCATGGGGACACTGTGAGGGGCCATCTACCTCCCTCAGTGAGGATAATGGAGAGCCAGAGCCATCTCTCCAGGGATGCAGGGTACAAGGTCCACAGCCTCCACTCCGTGTTTGGGCGAGAGAGGATTGCACTCACACTTCTCAGCTAAGCGCCACCCTCACCACAACCATTCCTTGCCTCAGACTGTGTCTCAGAGTCCTGCAGACTGAGCAGTCCGTGGGGAGGTTCTTCCAAGAACCACTTCTGGAAGCTGCAGGATGGGCCCTGCTCTTGCTCCCCAGGATGTGTGACTTCAGGCGCTGTTCACACTGTGGTGACACTGCACACCTGCACATATGTCCTGAGTAGGGCTTGCCCCAGCCCCTCACGATGCCACCCTGACTGTCTTCCCTGGGCCACAGGCAGAGAAAGTCCGACAGTGTTCCCACTGCTGCCCTGCTGGGACTTCCTGTGGGCAGGAGTGCTGGAGAACACACCAACAGCCCACGACCTCCATGCTGGGCCACTTTAGAACTTGCCTGCAGAGCTTGGCCAGCCCCCTCAAGCATGCCCTTGGCACTTAGCCCTGAGTGCACTACTGAGCAGCAGAGTGTGTTCTTAGGTGTGGGCTTGATCCTCACAGTTTACAGAGAAAAGAGAAGGAAATTTACCAGTCTAGGGAGATGGCTCAGTTGAATAAGCGCTTACCTGGCAAGTGCAAGGGCCTGAGTTCAATCCCTGGTTCCACTTAAAAAAAAAAAATAAGAAAAGAAAAGAAATTTACCTCCCAGCCTGTTGAGTCCTGGAGTTCCACTTCTCAGGGCATCTTCCCATAGTAGAACAATCCAGTTCTATAGCTAAGCCTTTGCCACACATACAGGAACAGGAAAGCAAAATAAGCAGTGTTTTATGTTTATGTGGAAGTCTATAATTTATCAAGTTCTTTTATGTTATCTAACTTGGCACTGCACCAAACTTATACTATGAAAAAGAATCAGCCTCTCTATTTTATAAATAAGTGCAGGGCCAGAGAGATGGCTCAGTGGAATAAGCACTTCCCTGGCAAGTGCAAGGGCCTGAGTTCAATCCTCAGTTCAGCAAAAAAAATCCTAAAATCCACTATAAATAAGTGCACATGACTGAGCTAGGGTGATAAAAAGTTGAATTTCCCTGGACCTGAAAGATTCTAGGACCACAGGACCTTCTGTACTAAATCTAGGGCAGTGCTGGTCAAATAGGCACCAGTGCCTGGCTAGGATGTGAAGCTCGAGCACCCGGCCAGCACTGTAGTGGCCGACTGAACAAGCATCTGTTCAGTGATGATCCTACCTTCTTCTCCTGCATGACATGCCTCTTCTAAGAGGCATCCTTTTCAGAATAACACAAAGGTCTTTTTTGCCCTCTGCCTTCCTGAAATGGCAATGGAGGGAACGAGAAAGGGAACCCTACTCTGCATGAGAAAATCATCCTGGCATTAATTCCCATGCAGAAATAAATACCCTCAGTAATAATTTCAACAAAAGGATTAATTCAACAGAGCCTGTGATTATGGTGACAAGAAGTTGAAATAAAAGTGATTGTGAATGCCCGCTAACTCCACCAACGCACACACCCTGCCCAGGAACAATCACAGGCTGATTGGATACATGAATATTCAGGACATGCAAATTTTAAATCCCACTTCCAGATAACAGTAAAGGGTTGTAAGAGACAACAGTGGTCAATATCTCCCCTTAAATTCAACCATCTCAGAGGCCATCTCAGAAAAGAGGCAGTGAGTGCTGCTTGCGAAGACCCAGATAAGGAGAGAACACAAGCACTTCTGCCCCAGGGATTCTGCCATTGAGGAAGGAGGACAAGAAGGGGATTTGAGGGTGGTAGCTGCACAGTACAGCAGGAAAAACTGTTCTGTTTCAGAGAGAGAGAGAGACAGACAGACAGACAGACACAGAGACAGAGACAGGGACAGAGAGACCATAAGCATTGCAACTCCAGAATGACTCTGTGATTTCACACTGTTTATTCATAGCAATGACACTGGCATGAAACATGTACACAAAATCTGTACAAAAACCATCAAAACATGGCACCTGGAGCCATGGCCATGTCCTGAACTCCACCTGCACCTGGCTGCCTGAGCACAGCCGGGTTTGCCCCCCTGCCTCAGTCAGCCCAGCTGAGCCCTCCACTGTCACCAGGACCACACTGTCTGCCAAGACTGCATTCAGCCTTTCATTTGACATTAATAGCATCATCTGGGGAGACGATTCATTCTGAAGACAAGATTCTATTATAGAGCAGCCTTTACATGTACCCAAATGTAGCTCTCTACCTGTAAACATACACACACACACACACACACACACACACACCAAGAGGCTTTGGGTTCATTAGGCAGCCCTAGCAAGCTGCCTGAAATGTGTCCAGTCCTATGCTAGCTGCTGAGGTTGGTGGAGGAGCAGATTCAGCCACAAAGAGCTCTCAAGGTAGAAGATAAGAACAAAGGGTAGAAGAGCCATTCTGAAGGGAGGATGGCATCATGCGACCTGGACAATACCCTTGGATAACTACAAATTTAGTCCAAAGTGCTGGAGGCAGGAGGCATGCTGGGAGCTGGCGGGCACACCTGGAGAATTCAGGCTTTCCCAGGATCTGGTCCCAGCTGATGTCCAGAGAACCAGCATCTCCTGCCCTCTCACCTTGGAGAAGCAGCAGGCAGGATGCTTCTTGGGGCTGTTCCTCGATTTTCCAGTCTCCAGTGCTTTTCCACTGATGAAAGTACTTTCACCCCCTTCTCATTCCCTGTGCTGCCTTCAGCACTTGTGCCTCACAGGCTGATCCACACCAGTGCTTTCTGCCAGCCGCCCAGGGAGGGGTGGGGCAGGCACTGTTTCCAGTGACCCAGGAAGACAAGAAAGCACGAAGCTGCCAGCTCTGTGCTCTGGTTACACCACTCATGGTTGTGGGAAGTCAGGTCAACCTGTCTCAGCTCATCAGATACCTGAGTGCCGAGCCCGCCCTGTCAGGTGATGGCTGCACCGTCACTTCCTCTCACAGGGTTGTTTTCCAGTGGCACAAAGTAGAGTTAAGCAGGGGCCTGCATTAATTGACACAGGGAGTGTTTGTAGTGGTGCGAAGAGGAGAAAGAGGCTGGGGGAAGGCTGAGAACCACACAGGAGACACAGAAAGTAGCTGTGTAAGGAGAGCTCTGGGCTCTAAGCTTTATATGGACATAAGGGTCAGGCCCCTGGAGCTGCGTGGGGACGTGGCAGGATTTGCCCAGTGCTCTCACCCACAGACTGGACAGCGACTTCTGATGAAGCTGGAGTGCTGGTAGCAGTGACGGAACAGTGACAGCCATAATGCCTTTGGTCACACTGCACCTAGTAGGTATGGTTACTGCCTCCTTCTTACAGGCGATAAAATGTGTTCCAAGAAACCTCACAGCTCTAGAAGTCAAAGGGTTGGGTTAAACTCTGCTCTACTTGATTCTGGAGCCAAACTGAGCCCTGTACTGCAGCTCCGCTCTTACCCACCTGCACGCATCTTCCAACAACCACCTCCAAACAGTGGCTCTCACCCAAGCACTGTGCAAAACGCTGGAGACGGTGTGGAGGCCAGGATGTCCCCACAGAACTGTCCCCTGCATGGGAGATGGACACACGGCCAACGAACCATCAGCAAAATAGGACAGGTCACCTGCTGTGTGCTGGAGTGGCGAGGGGGAAACCTATGGAAGGCGTAGGGAAGGGCCCCAAGGAAAGGCCACTGTCCTAAGATCTGGAGAATGTGAAGGAGCCAGCATCAGGACTGAGGGAAAGGTGAGACAGGAAAGACACCTAAGAGGAGACACAGGCTTGCTGTGATCCAGTACCTGCAAGTCGCAGGGCCAGCTCACACAAGATCTGAAAGCCACCAGAGAGGGAACTGTTTACGGCCATCGGTGGTGTTAGGTGGTGTAGAGCTGGCTGATTTACTGTTTATGAACAAGAGATAGCAACAGCTCACGGCAAGCTCTGGAGCTCAGAGGCCTGCGTTTAAGCCCTGATGGACTGCTTGCTGGCAGTGAACCTCCCTGCCCTCATTCTCCTTACCTTTCTAATGCACAAACTAACAATACCTGCCTCCAAGGACTGCTAGATCTAATCAGGTGTAATATGGAAACACTCAGGAAGAGCCATGCCGGTAAAGTGTGGCCAGCAAGACCTGGCGGCACACACTGCAACCTCAGTGTTTGGGGGCGAGGATGGATGTCCTTGAAACCAAGTCCAGCCTGGGCTTCAGAGCAAGACCTCACCGAGATCTATAAGTGAACAAACAGACAGATTAACTGATAGGTGCCTTTCTACCCATAGCTATGAAAAAATTGTGTGGAACTGCAGGGAAAAGTGGCACCAAACCCATGCACCTCCTCTGGTGAGGTGTTCTGGCTCCATCCTCCTCTCTTGCTCTTCCTTTCCCCAGTGCTGCTCATGCTAGCTAGCGATGGTTCAGCCCAAGGACACCCTCATTATGAGCTCAGAGTTTCCTGCCACACAACTGTAAACAGGCACACAAAGGATCTATACAGTTGATAGCCTTTTATCTTCACTTTGCAGTTAAGTCATATAATTCCTTTCTCACTGGGCACCGACTTGTGGGATTCCCTTTAAGACAACTGGAATAAGTCCTTTATCATTTCAATAGGTGTGCACTGCCCCCGGGGAAAGCTTTGCCTTCCTCTGTGCGGCTGCTTCTTTGCTGGCCACCGTGTTCCCAGACCTCGTGCCATCACTGGCAGTGGCTCAGGAATGTGAATACTGAGCCCCTATGCTTGCTCCTTCCTCTCTGTGGCGAGCTTCTGGGAAAGGGGCTGCTAGACTGGAAAAAGTACCCATTATTTTTTAAGTAGACAGAGATATCTTTCTTGTTTAAAAGGGACACAGGTCCCACTTCCTGCAGGAAGGCTTGAGTGTGACAGTGCATTCACCAACATCTGTGCCACAAGGAGTCATTTTGGATGGATAGAAACTGGTGCCACTTTTCTCCTTAAAGGTTTTTTAGTGTTGATAAAAATGTACATGTAATAAACTATACAGATTATAAATACATAACTTGCAGTCTTGATAAATGTTTTACCTACTAAAACCACAGTCAAGACAGGAAATTTTCACCACCTCAGCAAACCTCCTTTCCAACCAAACCACACCCTTCATTGACAACCACTGGTTTGATTTCTATCACTACAGATTGGTTTTTCATGTAATTAAATTGCACATAAGTGGAAATATATAGTGGATCTTGTTAGTATCTGGCATATTTTGCTCAAAATATTTTTGAAGTTCATTCACGCTGCTTCATGCACCAGTGGACCACCATTGGTTGTGGTCACACAGGGCCTTCCACAGCTGTCATCCCATAACTTGGGACACTGAGGCAGGAAGAACATGTGTGAAGCCAACCTATTTTCCATACAGTTCCAGGCCAGCCTGGGCTGCATAGAAAGTCCCAAGAAAGAAAGAAAGAAAGAAAGAAAGAAAGAAAGAAAGAAAGAAAGAAAGAGAGAGAGAGAGAGAGAGAGAGAGAGAGAGAGAGAGAGAGAGAAAAGAAAAAAAAGATAAAAGAACAATGAAAGATTAGCTGTAATTTAAATACAATAACATGACCAGATGTCATATGTCTCTCTTGATGAGTTCTGACAGCTGCATATATCAATATAACTACCATATAAAACATTGTCACACTCTCAGGCCTTCCTGCCTTGTAAATTTATTCCTGCCTCATTTCACGTCACTTAGAAACAAACATTCACCCAGTTTTTATTATCCTGATTTTCGTTTGTTATAGAGATTCTTGCGGGTGGAATCATCACATACATACTCTATATCTGCTCTCTGTCACTATGTGGGGTGTGTGTGTGTGTGTGTGTGTGTGTGTGCGTGTGCGTGTGCGCGCGCGCGTCTTGGGAATTTGCACTGAGCCACTTCTCCAGCTCTTTCCTACTTTATTTTGTAAGAGGGTTTCACTAATCCACTAAACTGCCCAGGTGAGACCTGAGTTCTCCTCCCCCGGCCCCCAAAAGTATTGGGATCACAGGCGGGCACCGCTACACCCAGCTTGACTGACTCAACTTTTAATTTGAGAACCTACAGCACTTCATCCCCTAGAGCAGAAGCCTTTTGAAAATATTTTGCTTTGAAAGACGTCCTCCACACGTTACCGACGTGCCCTGCTGGGGCCGCACCCTGCAGTGCTCCTGCCCCGGCCCCTCGATGAGCAGGACACAGGGGGCGGCACCTCGTCCACAGCAGCACTTGTGAGCATACGACTTCCTTAACACTCAACACGTGAGTCCCAGCCGGGCACAACACGAGCACCTTGCCTCACCAGGGTTTGTTTTCATTTTCTTATTTATATTTTTAAAAACACAGAGCTCTTCTTTATGGTTAGGATTGCTTGCCTAGTTAGCTGCTCTAAAGTCGCAGAAATGCGTATTTCTACACTGCCACTGGGCCTTCTGCTGTACATTTAGGTTTTTGATCTACCCTGAGTTAGTAACTTCTTTTGGTATTTGGTACTGACGGTGGAACTCGGGACCTTGCTGTGCCACTGAGCCGCCTCCCCGGCTGCCCTTCCTCCCGTGTGTTTCTGTAGTTCTCCTACATGATTTTTTGGATAGTCTTTCCTTTCCCTATTAAAGCTATGTAGTGACTGTGACTATAATAAGCCTTGAAATGAACTAGTGTGTGTTGGTTCTTTATGCTCCTCAACATTATATTGGCTATTTAAAATGTACTATGTGCTGTCATATAAATCTTTTTGTTGTTTTTTTTAAGACAGGGACTACTATGTAGGCCAGGCTGGCCTTGAACTTGCAGTGATCCTCTTATCTCAGCTTTCTACACGCTGGGAATACAGGCAGGTGCCACCACCCCTGCCATATAAGTTGTAAACTGAGTGTGTCGAGTTCCATTAGCAAGTGCTCGTGTCGCAGGACAGCTGCATCGAGTGTGCACCTGTGCACCACATGCCCTGGTCCGCTCCAGTCTCTTGTGCCTCCACACCTGCCTCCTTCCATCTCTTGGTCCCCTCAACATGTCAGTGTCTGATGAGTTCAACTGTCTCTGGACCATACTGATCAATCAACTTAAGTAGAACTGGCATACTACTCAGCATTCTGGTCCAATTATTTGGACAACATTGAATTGCTCTGAGAAATACATGGTTTTTATTGAATTGCTCTCAGAAATATATAGTTTTCAGTATATAAGTTTTATCATTTCTCTTACTAAATCCATCCTCAATTATTTTAGGCTTTTCAGTATTATTCTAATTGGATTGATTTAATTTTTTTTTTAATTTGTTTGCTCTAGGTATATAGAAATGTGGTTAATTTTGTGTTTTGATACTGTATTCTACAGAAGCCAGACTGACGAACTAAACAAAGGTGCAACAGTGAATAACGACCTCACCTGACATCCTCCAGGCCTTCAATAGCAGTCTCACTCTGCTTCCCCTCCTCTTCCAAGAGTTTCGTTGTGGTTCTGAGACCATGTCTCCTTATGTGGTCCAGGTTGGCCTTAAACTCCCTGTGTAGCCAGGTTAACATTAAACTTGTGAGTCTCCTGCCTCAGCCTCTGGAGTGCTGGGCTTACAGGCATGCACCATCAAGTCCTGGAAACTGTTCTTTCTTCGTTACTTGGCTGGTGGAGAAAGGGACTCATTCCAGAGGTTTCTGCGTAGTTTCTCTATGGAGACCTCTTTGCTGACAGGTCAGTAACACAGGGGTGTGCGTGGCCACAGCAGTCCTCAGATCACTGTCAATAACCCTGCTAGGACTTGGAGATTTGTAACACAGCCTCTGCTGGGATGACAAGCTCACTGGGTGGGAGCTGACGAGGTGCTGGTTTGCTTTCTACCTGCGCAGATCTCCAGTCCCACAGGGGTCCCTGTGATGGTGCCTGGCTTCTGGGCCTGGCTGGAACTTTCTCTTTTTAAGTTTCTTTTCCCTGAAGCTTTGGTAATTACGTCTGCTGCCCAAGCACATTTGGGTGTGCACCATGGTGTCTGCCACTTCGGGGCTTCAGAAACAATACCTGGAAGGGAGTCGGGGAGGCATCACTGGGAGGAGGCTGAAGACAGCCTGTGCCTGAGAGCTTGACCACTCCCGCAGGGAGCTCCAGGCCCACCGTGTCCTGAGGTGTCCTGAGCCAGTGGCCTGTGTCCTTGCTCCAGCTGACCCTGGACGAGCCTCACTGGGGCAGGGTGATGTGGATGGAGACAGTATTCGAGAATGGAATCGGCATGGGCTGTTGAGGGCCGGGAGCTGGGGGAGAGCCTGAGTTGTGCCAAGGGTGTCCCTACCATGACCTAGAGGTCATGATGGCAGAGCCATCGTCAAACGAAACACAAGAGCAGCTAGCTCAAGGGAGAGACATAGCTGTGGTGCCGCAGGCCTGTAATCCAGGAGGAAAGCCAATCAAGGTATCACGTCTGCATGCAGCAAGGCAACTCAGCAGCTTGGTAAGACCCTGCCTTAAAATTTTAAAAAATAAAATAAAAATAAGCTGAGGCTGTAGCTCAACAAGAGAAATCTGGGTTCAATTTGCAGCACCACAGGGGGCTGTTGATTGCACTGGAGGCACACAGCTGTGCCCCCAGTGCTCAGGAGGCCAGAGGAGTGCTGTGAGGCTAAGGCCAGCCTGAACCGAGTGGTGAGGACCTGCCTTCAGAACAGAAAAATCAGGAGTGAAGCAGTCCGTCCCTTCAGTGAGCTATGGGCTCCTGGCTTTCAGGGCTCCTGTTCTCTTGTGCTGGCTTTTTTATACATTTGTGTTTTAATTTGCTAACTCTTAAGGTGTATTTGTAGTTGGGGTAGGAGATGGGGTAAGAGACGAGGGATGAATGAGAAAGGATATGGAAAAGACAGACCTGCAGGAGGTCCAGAGACAAGAGTAGAGAGAGTAGCACGGGAGCTGGGATATGAGATGCGCCAGTCCAGCGCCCTCCACCGTCCTCCCAGGACCCACACCCCCGAGCAGGGGCGTCCCTGCACCCTGCGCACTCCAGGCCTGGCATTCTCAGCAGTACACAGGAAGAGAACCAGGCGGGGCTGCCGAGCTGACAGCGTTGGCATAGGTCGCCTTGCCTCTTCCCCTTTGTCCTTTCTTCTCCATTTACAGTCATCTCTGGCAGCATTCAAGCTGGTAAACACTCGTGGGGCAGAGGGTCAAAAGGTGACACTGCAGCTGAAGGCGCTGGCTGATCAGCTGGCTTCCTCATCGCAGCCCAGGAGCCTGGAGAGTGGGCAGGCGGGTGGGCAGGTGGGCAGTGCATTTGGGCTGGGCTGGGCCGGGTGTGGTGTGGTGCCGGAAGGAAGGAAAGAAAGAAAGGGAAGGAAGGGAAGGGGCTCCCTCGCCTGCTGGGGCTCAGACAGAGCTGCTCAGACAAGGCTGGTATCTTCACTTGTATTTCTCTAAATACATGCACGTTCGTTGCTGTATTTCCCCTTTATTCTATTATTCTAGTATCTCTTTCCCACCTAGAGCATGCATCTTTGCACTTAGAGAAAAGAGTGATGAGGGTTACTGCTTGCACTGCATTGCCAACCGGGCTCAGCCAGGCATCTACTGCATTTTCTTATGAAACACGCATATAACAGCAGTAAAGCAAAGGAAAAGAAAACAAAATAGATTTGTTGTGAGAAAACAATGGCCAAGACATTGCTTAGTTATAAAGGACTTTTAAAACTGTAGATGTAGGTATAAAGTATATATATACACACACACACAAATAAACTTTTCATGGCTAACAGTAACGTAACTGTTATAAAATTATTATGCCAGCTATAAGGGCAGGTCTGGGTTTTGGAAATAAAGGTTTAATTAATCAACTGGAGCCAGCATCTTGTCATGTGGTGGAGATTGGCCTCAAGGTCCCGGTCACTCCCACCTGGGGCTTCCAAAGGACAGAGCTAGAAGCCTGTGCCACCATACCGGTTGAATTTTTATTTCTTCTTCATTTTGGCAGTAGTTTTTCTGTAGGGTTTACTTTTGGGAATTAAAATTAAAACTTAATTGCAGCACTACCATTGGGCCACTGGTATGCTTTCCATGCAGATTTTTGTCTTCCTTCTCACCATTTTCCTGTGATTGGATCAGACGTGAGATTCAGGCTTTTGCCCTCCAATTCTTCTCTCTGCTCACTGGAATCTTTTTTCCTGTTCATTTTAGCATTTGCTGTGGCCTTGGGCCTCAATTTGGAATGCACTGGAGAAGCCATTTATTTCTTGGGCTCCGTAATTCGCCCACACATGTTGAGCAATGCTAGCTTAATCTAATTCCTGTTCTTTTCTAAAAGAAATGCCCTGATGCTTTGAAAGGCCGGGCGCGACCTTCCGCTCCTCTCAGGCAGAGGTTTGACCTCCAGTTTCACTCTTACAAAACATGATCACGAGAAAACCCTGAAAATATGCTCAGAAAAACCAGGTGTGTCTTCATGCTACATGTCCATATTGTGCCAACCAGGAAAACTTACCTTGACAACCAAATAACTGGGTTTAGGCTCCTTATCATTAGTCTGCCTCTAAACTCTGAAAGCCCTAGTATTCAATAAGGGGTAGCTTTAAAACTTATGTATTCACTTACTCTGATTTCCCTTTTTGATATTGAAGATTATCAAGAGCCAGCCACAGAGCTCAGCAGATTAAAGCATCTGCAAGCAGTTGCAGGGGCCCAGGATTTGATCCCCCAGGCCTGCTGTGCCAGCCCCACCCCCAGGGTGCACTGAGATGGCTATTGAGACTGGGCATGGTGGAACACACCTGGAATCCCAGCTCTTGGGAGGCTGTAAACAGGCACATCACCACGAGTCCGATCAAGTAGTGAGACCATGAACACCCTATAGACCCTTCTCTAAGACACACACACAAAAAAAAAAAAAAAAGAAAGAAAGGAAATTATCAGAACATTGACATTCTGCAGCTACTACTAAATTTCCATGCCTTTCCCGGACATCAAAACTGAAGGAGCTGAGCAATCCACCTGTGAAACTGATAGTTCAGAGAGAGTAACCTTCCAGACCCAAAGCAAAAGGCTGGAGATCCACTGGGGTCCCATTGCCGATACTTTGTGGAAACTTTCTGACCATTGGTGGATTTGACTAATTACTGCTATTTCCAGGGATATTTTCCTGAACTGATTATGCTTATTTTTTACTTAAGAAGAAAAGAATACTCTAAACTTTTTTTGCAAAACTACTGTCATTGCCTAAACCCTTTGAATAAAAGCCTAATTTGAATGAAAAAGCAAAGCAAACTAGAAGACTGAATCAGAGGCTAAGTTGTACTCCTTTATTTCCTGCTTCTGCCTGCTTTGCACCCATGTTTGCAGCTGATTACTGATTTTCCCTGGCATTATTTGGATCTGATTAATTGGTGTTCCTCAGCTTTTCTCCAAATGCCCATTATTAGTTAGAGACAGGAGGCCCCAGCCTGGGAAAAGGAGTCTGAATGGTCCGATCCTGAGTCATACGGAGAGAACAGGCTCAGAATGTCAGCCTTGTTCCCGGGGGCTGCTGACCACTCCTAGGACTGTGGAGGTCAGCACTCTCATGCATTTTTCTCTTTCTCTTTTTCTTTCTCTGCCAGGCAACTCTGGCAAGGGAAATGGACATGGCTCCCAAGGGCAGTGAAGCAAGGAGCTCAGAGAAGCCGCAGAAGCAGAGCTGCTCAGATCCCACCACGTTCTCCTTGTGCTTAGAGGAGCAAATACCACAGGCCAGGGAGATGCCACCACTGCCTGACACCCTGGCTGCTCTCACTGCCTGAGCATCACCTGCTCATACTGTTTTCATGGACCTATGGGTCGAACTCTTCTAGCAGCTAAGTTAGAGTAAAAAAAAAAAAGAAAAAAAAATACATAAAACATAGCCCATAGAGATGGACTGGGTTCTCAACGAAGTCAAAAGAAAAAATAAAAACATTGAGTTGTGACTGAAGGCACATCTTGAAGGTCTGGCCCAAGACAAAGATGCAGGGGCCAGGACTGCACAACCCCCCAAGGGATAAGTAGGAACTTGAGACTGTATTGCAATGGCAACACCAGACACTCGTTGGACACCCAGCCAGCTGACCAGAGCATCCGGACCCATCCCTTCCCCAGAACCTTCCTGCTTGAGAAGTCACTGATAAGCCAAGGTTCACAACCCCAGCCAAGTGCCCGTTCTGTGTGCCCCTTCCCTACTGGATCAGTACTAACTAAGCAGTGTCCTTGTAGCCCCATAGGCTGACTATAGTTTGACCCACATTGTACCCCCATTGTGATTGCTGCATAGACTACCCCTGACCAAGCACCAGGGTGGTATCCCACTCAGGACCCCTCCTGTCTCTCAAGAGCTCTCTCTCAATAAGCTATTCCTAACCACCACTGTTCCCTGGGATTCATTCTTTGATTTCAGGGGACATGAACTCAGCACATCTCACATCTAGTGGGTTAGGAGTTATTTTTTTCCTGTATAAAAACATGTGTACAAATAAGACAGCTGGGCTTGTGGAGAATGCCTGCAGTCCCAGCGTGCAAGAGGCTGAGGTCAGAGGATCGCTGGGTGTTTGAGGCCAGCCTGGACTACACAGTGAGTTCAAAGCCAGCCTGAGCTGCATGGTGAGACCCCCCCTCCCCCGTTTCAAAACAAAACAAAAATCAGACAAACAGTACAAGTGGTACATCTGGGGATAGGGGACTGAGAAAGGAGATCAGGGCCTGGCAAAGCTGGCTGGGAAGCAGGAAGCAGGTGTCACCCTTTAATTGCACATTTCTGGGCATGCGTACAAGCAACTCTGAAAGCCCTGCATTGGATTCTTGAGAGAACTTGAGCAGGTTTGCCACAGGAGGTCTGGAGCCTACATCAACTGGCCCCACCTCTCGAGACCTGTGAGTGGAAGTCCTTCGGTTTCCTCGAGACGAGGCCGGCATAACAGGACACATTGCCACTGCCCTGCCCCTCCTCGGCAGCCTGTCCGTGTGCACCAGGGAGCACTTTCATCTTGTTTTCCTACTCAGCCCAATCTCATTCTGCAGAGCCAGTTTCTCCCTCACTCTAAGCTTTTTCTTCTCAAAAGAACTTTGTCACCATACCTTTTGTTCTTTTTGATCAATTCTCTGCTCAAGAGGAGAAGAATCTGGACTCCAACTTAAAAAGAGGCGGCAGCCCTGCCTGCTGTTTGTGTGGAGATTCCCTGGGGAGGGGGCGCTTCCCCTGCACCCACGGAACCAGCCAGCCCCTTCCTTTGCTGTAAGAGAGGCAGCAATAAGTTAACAAAGACCCCCCAAGTTTCCTAAAGTTCCAGGCCTGGACACATACATGATAAATCCATGGCACGACTTACGACGACCTTTCCTCGTGCGATCTTGTCATGTGCTTATACGTGTGGACCACGTGTCCTGCAGGAACTCATAAGGGGTGAATACCAAGACAGCATGCACAGTAGGACAACCGAGAGGACGCAGCAGCCTATCAGTCACACCCTAAAGACCAATAAGAGCAGTGCGTTTTCAGGTCCCGAAGCCTAGCTCACCCCGCTTCACACTTCGCCCCACATCCCCATGCCATCTTTGCTTTCTGCCCACACAACTCTGTACCCGTGTGCGCTGGCACTAGTCCGCTTACTCCGCATGTACTACCATGCTCCGCGGATCTCCGCACTCCACAGGCATCCCTCCTTTGGACCTTCCTGAATGTAGCTGCTTTTTCATCATCTCTGTGCTGCACCCATGCTCTACTGGCCTCGCACAAGAACCTGTAAACAACCCAGGTCCCCAGTCCCCATGGTAATAAGTGCAAATGCCATTATGCTGGCACTGCTTGTTTGCAACAAAGCCCAGGAGCAGGCTGAGCCCTGTACTGCCCACGTAGCTCAGGTTGGCTTTGCCTCAAAACCCTCCTGCCTTAGCCTCCCTGAATGCTGAGATTCCAGGCATGTGCCACCAGGCCTCGCTATGCACAAATCATTTTTGAAAATTTAACAGCTAGCAAATGACACTAAGGTTCACTATCGCTAATCTCTTGCGCCCCTGCACAGCTACAGCACAGCACAAGGATCATCATGGGTTGGCACGGCTCATGCCGACCAAGGGCTCCCATTATCGCTAGTGAGGACTGCTAAAAGTCAGAGAACTTGGAGGCAAAAGGCTCTCCTTTAAGATATCAAAAAAGTTCATAGAGCTAACCTGGGCCCTTCTGAAAAAGAAAAATCTGGCTGCCTTCCTCTGGAGCAGAGTCTCCTACAAAGCTCACTGCTGTGGGACAGAGAGTGCCCCTGATCTCTGAGAGGCCAACCAAAGTAATCTCTGCAGGGTCCGGTATGAGAGAAAACAGGTTAAGTACATTCCATTGCCACTCAGGAGCCTTCGGGACACCCTCCCTCTGTTATTCTGTGCCTATGTAATCCCATGAAGAATAGTCACCTCAAGCTTGAGGCCAACTGGATTATCTAGTAAGTTCAAAGCCAACCTCAATTACATGGTTTTTTAAAAAAATAAAGTCAGCCCCATATATAGCCAGAATCATTATTTTATTTTATTTTATTTTTTTTTTATTTTATTTTATTTTTTTTGTCTTTTTGAGACAAGGTCTCACTATGCAGTTCAGGCTGGCCTTAAGCTCACTTTGTAGCTCAGGCTGGTCTCGAACTCACAACAATCCTCCTGCCTCAGCCTCTCGAGTGCTGGGATTACAGGCATGCGCCACCACGCCCGGCCAGAATCATTATTTTAATCTGATAAGAAAGTCTACTTTCATTTGAGAGGTTGCTGAAAAATAGCTCATATTGAGTAACTATATATTTCTAAAATATACTTGATTTTAATTGGTACATCATAAAAGCATTATTTATGGAGTAGCAAGGTGACATTTCATACCTGTACAGTGTGTGATGCCCAGGCGAGATGGCCACAGCCACAACCTCAGGCGTCCACCATTTCTTTGTGTTAGAAACACCTAAACTTCTACCAACTATTATAAAATGTTCAAATAATGATTGTCAAAGACTTGTAAATCTTTAGGGACATTTCTTACTCATCTCCAATTGCGCGCACGTGTGCGCGCACGCACACACACACACACACACACACACACACACACGAACAATGCCCACACACTCAGCTGCTTCTTCTAGAGAGAATCTAGCCTTTCCCTTGGCCCATCCATTGTCCTTTACCAAAGCTTTGCAGAATAAAAACCACACCAGCAGGGCTCTGTCGTGAACTTTATCCCTGATCAGCTGCATGCTCCTTTCCAGAATTATGGAGCCAACAACAATGCTGAGACACAATGGAGCAGAGAAAGCCTTTATTCTTGGCCAGGAACAGAAGAAGAGGGAGCCAAATGGGCAAATAGAGTCCTAACCCACGGAGGGGTGGGGCAGGAAAGGGAGGGAAGGCTGACAACACACACTGCAGAGCCCACCGCTGCTGAGGGCAGGGCTTTAGGGAGTAAGGTTCCTTTATTGTTTATTTTCAGTAACTTCGTGGGGCGGAGAACTGTAAAAGAAGAATGCAAAAAGCAAAGAGGGAAAGAAGGAAAAATAGGAGCAAGAATAGAAAGAAAAGCTGATGTTGTGATCCACTACTCTGGGAGGCTGAAGCCAGAGGAGAGAGTTTGATCCCAGCCCAGTGAATTAACAACTCAGCTAGACCTTGTGTTAAAATAAAAGAGAAAATGGCAATGAAGCTCAACATGAAGGTACTGAAGGAGAACAAGCAGAGAAAATGAAGCCAGAGGAAAAAGATGCCTTAAAATGGGAAATTAAGGGCTGGAGACATAGCTCAGTAGAATAAACAGCTGCCTGGCAAGTACAAGGTCCTGAGTTCAATCCCCAGTACCACAATAAATAAATAAAAGTTAAAAAAAATAAATTGGGAGATTAAGCATTATTTTTAAAAATACAGAAAAAATAGGCAATTTGACCTTTGCAAAAAGAGCAGAATGGAAGAGGAAGTGGTTAAATTAGCCTAGAGGAAAAAAAGGGCTGGCACCAAAATAATACAGACTATGCTGTTAGCACTTTTGGGTAGCTGAAGTCAGGGCGTCTTTCTGCTTCTGACTTGGAAGCCTCCTTACCACACTGAGATAAAAAAAAAAAAAAATTAGTCAGCAGACCTGTTACTCAGCACTATTTCATCAGGGATTAAGCATCTCAGAGGTAGCAGTTCCCATTTTTCCTTCAAAGAATTGTTTTTCAGTTAATAGGACTGAACCCAGAGACACTCCACTACTGGGCCATATCCCCAACATTTTTTTTATTTTGAGACAATCTTCTAGAGTAATTTGGCAGTCCCAGAGCTCTGGAGGCTGAGGCAGGAGGCTCAGCATGAGTTTCTGGCTAGCCTGAGCTACAGGGTGCACATAAGGCCAGCCTGAATTACACAGCAAGATCCTGTCTCATAAGCACAAAAACAAAAGCCAGGCGTGGTGGCACAGGCTTGTGATTCCAGCATGCAAAAGGCTGGGGCAGAAGCACCAGATCAAGGCCAAGGCTGGGGTACAGAATGAGTTCAGAGCCAGCCCCACTTACAAAGCAAGGCTCCATCACACAGAGGGAAAGATTGACCCAGCCAGAGAGAATCATACAGACAGAGAGAAGGGCTTGTTAAATTGCCTAGCCTGGCTTCAAACTTTCAACCCTCCTGCATCAGCCTCCCACAGTATCTAAAATCAAAGGAATGGTTTTTAAACCAATTGAATCAGGAGTTTTGAGTGTCACACTCAGAGTTACTATAGGACAATCCAATTTGTATGAAATCCTCACCCCAAACAGTAAACCTTTATTCATGATAATACAGTACGTCCCTGACCTGTGAACATTAGTGTTGTAAACTTCCACAGGTAAGCAAGGACCTCACATTACGAACACCCACAGATGTGAACACTTTGTGGAGGTAGCTCACATGTCTGCTGGACATTGCCCACTGTGCGTCTGTGCGCACATGGCACAGGGTGACCAGTGTGGGCCGGAGTCCACCACGCCCTCCATCTCCTACTGCTGGCAATCCTGTAGCTTCACTGCCTCCCACCAACCCTCCCATGGGGCTAGATAACGGTCAACCCGAAGTGCCCAGCTGAACAAACTCATTGCAGTGCTGGGCAAGGAGGGCTCCCTGAGGGTTGCTGTCAGCAGCATGTGAAGGGAACTCGAAAGGAAGAAGTCGCACCATACATTCTCCTGGAGCGGCATCTGGTGTGGTTGTCCTAGTACAAACTCAGCTGTTCTCATCCTCGGAGGGGCTCGGGGCCTCACTGCTGCTGAGGATGCCTGTCTGTCTTCGCTGGGGAGCTCTGTTTCTAACCTTGATCACTGATTCCTGGCTCCAGTTCAGATCCTTCAGCCTGCTGGCACAGACTTTCCAGCTCCCACTGCTGGCCTTTAGGCTCCCAGTGTAGAGTCTTGATACAAACTAGCCTGAGGCATTGTCATGGGCTGTAGGACTCCAGCTGGACTCATGCAGCACAAGGCCGTAGGATCCAGGCCCTTGGGCGGATTCTCCAGGTCTCTAGTGTGTGGACAGATCTCTCACACTCTTTTGCATTTGACTCTTTGCATGGATATTATAAAGTAACCCTGTGAATTATATGTCCAGTTTAAGTCTTTTCCCTTGTAAACTGACTATGACAGAATTGCTTCCAGAAGAGTGGGGTCATTATTGTGCCATTGCCCATCCATGTGGCTTAAGAGCCTTGGGAGTTCATTTGGAAAGGATTTGAGTAACTGGCCGAAGAGGCAGCCCCAGGATGCTATAGATGTGTGGGAGACTCTGGTCAGAGCCCGGAAAACCAAGCTCTCACTGACTTTGGCGCTGTCCAGCTGGACTCAGACTCGCAGCCCTCCTGCCTCAGCCCAGAGGACCAGGATTGCAGGCATGTGCCCCCATGCTTGATTGACTTAACCTTCACTTCTAGAATCCAGCAACACTTCATCCGGAAAATGGATAAACCTCAAATTAGAGGTTCAGTTCCATTGGAAACAGTGGAGCTCGGGAAACTGTTTCCACCCATTAAATTCTAAGCAGTGTCCTGTGGCCCTTACCCACCCTCACCTGACTCGCCCCGCTGCTGGCTCACACGAAGGTTCTATGTGCTATCTATGTAATTAAGATCAAAGTGACTTCTGGACAGCCAGAAAGATAGCTCAGTGGTCTACAGCACCTGCTTGGGCAAGCTTCAGCAGGTGCCGGGGACTGCAGTTTGATCCCGGCACCACATGCTGTGCCAGCCACGCCCTCAGGGTGAACTGAGCTAGGACTGCTGCAGGGCTGAGAGGCTGCGATGGTGCCACCCCTGCGACCATGCTCTCAGGCACGCTGAGATGCCAGGGGAGGGCCAGCTGGGGCACTGACCCGCCTGGGGCTGTTGGCGGTGCCCTGCTCTGCGACCTGTGTGCAGGGCTCCTACCTTTCGGTCACCCAGCACCATGTTTCTGTCTGTGCTTTAGCTCCTGCCAGCACAGCCTGCCCAAGACCCAGCTACCAGCAGCTTGCTGCCCGGTGTGTGCTTCTGACCTGCGGTCTACATGGCACAGGAGCCTGCCATGAGCCTGCCACTCCGCAGTGACACTGGGAGGGACCCAGGATGCATCAGCGCTCACCAGGTAACACTGGTGGACACTGCCAGACCCCACCAGCTGCCAGCAGGCACGAAAGGAAGGCAGCCACTTGCCCTTTGCAGCCTCTCTCTCTTTGTCTCTCTCTGTCTCTCCTGTGTCTCTTTCTCTGCCTCTCTGTCCTTCTCTGTCTCTGTCTCTCTCTCCTGCTCTCTCCCTCTCTCTGTCTCTGTGTGTCTCTCTCTCCCCCTCTCTCCCTCCTCCTCCTCTTCTCCTTCCTCAGCCCCTTC
>PVKA01033384.1:8889-24500 GCA_004027165.1 Ctenomys sociabilis
ATTCAATAATTATTTTCCTAGTGGATGACCATAGTACTAGAAGTTGACATAATATCCTGTCCAACCACCATCAGTGCAAATCGTGCCTTTCATAGGATTATGTAGAAGCACAGCGCTATCTATCCCAACTGTACAGTGGGAACATTTGGAGGAAGTTCCGTATGAGCATTCCAGGTCCCTCCAGGCCATGATTGTGAGATGTAAATATGTGAGACTATTGCATTTAAAATAAAATTGACTTATATCAGTGCGGCCAAATGGGCAGGCTGTGGAGAGGGGCTCCATCCAAATGAGCCAGGTGATACGAATGTGTACTGTTCCCTCAAGCAGCTGTGGACAGACCATTTCTTTGTTTTTCTTTTTATTGTTAAAATTTCATTGTGAGTTTCCACTTAAATATTTGATGAGGTTTTTCCACCTTTAGCAGACGAGCCTTGTAATTCTCTGGCGGCCCTGGCCACCTGTCACTTGTGCCTCCGCTGTAGGTGTGTCTCTTTGGGTCCCCATGCCCTTGCCCCTTCAGTCCTCTCTGGCTCCCAGCAGATGTGAAACCCATGCAGGGCTTTCCCAGCCACCCGTCCCGTCTCTGTGCCACTATGAGTGACTCCTGCTGTCTCTCGTCTTGGAGTCCCATGGGCCTGGGGTTGTTTATTCTCTTTTCCTATGAGTCGCTGAGGTCTTGGTGGGGACAGGCTGTGTTTTACTCATCAGGGAGGTGGTGTGTCAGGACTCAGGCTTACCGATGTCTGCTGAGTGAATTTGTTTGGTTGCTTGCTCAGAGCCCCCACATGCTGCACTGAGCCCTCTGCTCACTGTGAGTGGTTGAGTGACACACTATTCCATGCTCTGTGTGGTCTGTGTGGAGGCTGCCCCAGGGCTTGCGCTAACAGTATTTCCCTGATGCCACAGGCAGCTGACTAGGGAAAGTCCCCTGCCTTGCAAAGGCGCCATGCTCAGGATGTGGTTTTTTAACTTTGATGTTGTTACTCCATGAAAACCTGTGTCCTACTCCCTTTTCCAGGAAGGAAATTTCCAAGGTTCTGAGAAGTTCCTACCTCAGAGGGATGAATTTGGGTTCATTTTTTGTGGCCAACAAAATCATCCTGTTTGTGACCTTCACCTGCTATGTGCTTCTTGGCCACGTGATCACAGCCAGCCATGTGTTTGTGGCAATGACCCTGTACGGGGCCGTAAGATTGACTGTCACCCTCTTCTTCCCGGCAGCCATCGAGAAAGTGTCAGAGGCAATCATCAGCATTCGGAGAATCAAGGTTTGGTGGGAAATAATCTTTAAAGTTGTACTTTTAAGTAAAATGTCTCTCTCTTTTTTATCTGTTAGCACTGTGTGTATGTCAGGTAGATGAAGGTTAATTCTTCTCACTCTGAGAAGAATTATATTTGGGCTATAATAATAGTCCAAATTATTATAAATGTTCCTGTCTTGGGTAACTGTACCAAAAATAGCACAGGCATTGTTCATCATTTATGGGTTTAGTAACTTTTCTCATTGCTGAGACAAAATATGTGACAGCCACAGAGGAAGAAAGGCTTATTGAAGCTCAGGTTTACAGAGGTTTCAGTCCATAATCCCCTGGCTTCAGAGCAAGGTGGTTGTGGCAGGATGACTTCGCAGATGAGAAGTGGTTCATAGGAAAGCAGGCAGCAAGCTGCAAACAGCAGCAGAAGCAAGCTTGCATTTCTCTTTGTCCCATACGGGTATAAACCTTTTGGGTGGCACCACCCACATCTAGTGTAGGGCTTCTGTCTTCAGCTGCACCCAGCACCATGCTAAATCCAATCAGTGGGCTTTGTACCACACACCTTGGATCCCAGCGTCACATGCTCTAGGTCCAGCCAGCTCTGAAAAGCCCCACCTCTGAGTGCGTGACTTTAGGGGACATCTAGGTACAAGCTATAGCATAGCATGGTATAGACAGTGATGACACAGGGCTCTTGATATGTCATGTTAAGGGTGAGGAAAATGCCTAAAAGCAGGAAGGACAAACAGATCTCATCTTCTAGGCTAACTGCAGCCCAGAGGCAGCAGCTGTGTCCATCCCTGAGTGGATGGAGGGGGCTTCCTCTTTGCATTACAAGGAAGGAACTTGCTGGAAGGTCCCTGGTCTTTGGGCAGGAAGAATGATCTGAATCTCATTTTGTTCTCCTTGTTTAACAATGTGTTCTTTTCTCCCTGGGTGTTTTGCTGATTGCTTTCCAAGTCTGCCTTTTTTGGGAGACAGCTTTTCACTGTGTAGCTCAAGTTGGCCTCAGACTCTTGGTGGTGCTCCTGCCTCTGCCTCCCAAGTGCTGGGATTATAGTCATGTGCCATTACAAGTAGCTGAGATTGTCTTTTGGATCCCTGTCTTATCTTCCCCTCCTTCTTTTTGTTTTTCTTACTCATGAAGAACATTTCTTTCTTTTTTTTTTGCATTTTAGGGAAGGGTCTTCAGGGTGTTCAGGTTCTCACTACTAGATCAAACTCATAGTGATCCACCTGTTTGCAGCCTCCCAAGAGCTGGGATTACAGGTGTGTACCATCATGCCCAGTTTCAATAGCTGGCTCAGTGTGTCCTTGGGGCGGGGCCAGCACAGCAAGCCTGGGGATCCAAACCCTGGCCCCTGAAGAGCATTTCTGTAGCAGGCTTGTTTTTGCCTTTCTTTGTTCATTTTCACTGTCCCTGCTATGGGTTTTCATAAGTTGCTGCTCTTAAATTGTTAGAGGCAAATAATTCACATAACCAAGATAAGGGATGGCACCTGCTAGGTGCTCAAGTATTTTTGTCTAAATGAATTTGTCTAAAATGAACATTAATTGGCTTTAGGAGGGCTTAACATAAACTTGCCTGTGCTTTAAAAATACTTTTTATTTTGTTCTTAGTTCTCAATAGTGTTGGACTCCTAGTTGAGTTAAAAGACCCTGGGTGGACTTTTCTTTTGTGGCAGAAAGGCAGCTTGCTTAAAAATGAGTTCTTTTTTTTATGATGAAATTTTTCTTTTAAAAGAAAAATGACTCAAAAATCAGTCAGGATGCAGAGTCAGTTCAGGTTCCTTGAGTTTGTCATTCTTTCTGACAAGAGGTGCCAATTAAGTTCAATAACATTTCTCTCAAGTAGCTTTTGCATCATAATTCCTTTTTTTTTTTTTTTTTTTGGTGGAACCGAGAATTGTGCTTTTGCATCATAAACTCATAGGGGTATTATTCTGTGTGTGCACTGTGACTTGCTCAGGTAATGGCTTCATGTGCTTATGTTGTAAATCTGCTGTGGCTTTGCTCACGTGGCTTGCTGATGCGTGGGCACCGTGGACTGCGTGCTCTTGCAAGCCTTGCACTTTATCTTATCCTGACAAGAGTGACAGGAAATAAACATTTAGTTTCCCTGCTGTACTGAGAAGGAAACAGCTTCCTTTAATAGTACAAGGTATGCTCTGTTTTCACCTAGATTGTACTTGACACAGTGAGGATTCTGCCAGAGCCCTCATTTCATGCTTGTTGCTGTGTTGCCTGTACTGTTGGTTTAGTCCTTCTGAGGTACAGAATATTTCCTAGAGTGTAGTGTTAATCATCTAGTCTTATTCAAAAATACTCAAATGTTCCCTATTTACTGTAGACTGAGATTTCTGATCTCAGAATTTAAGGCTCAGATGTCCATAGCATGCATTTCCCAAAGTACCATCATGCCTTCTGTGACAACCCCAGGTTTAGGTCTTTCACCCCAGAAAGGATAGAGGCATTATCCTTTTGGTCCTTGATTTCAGCAGATGCTGCTGAGTTCTCTTCTGTTCCTACTTTGTGAGGCCAGTACCATGCAGGTGAGCATCACTGGACATTTTACAGGCAACAGAAAAATGTTGGATTGCCCAGCATGAAAAGATAGGTTAGCCATCTTTCTACAAAACATTTCAGAGAACTGCTAAAAAGGAGGAAAGATTTATGTTGGCTTATGGTTTTAGAGGTTCAGTCTGTGCTTGCTTGGCCCTTTTGCTTTGGGCCTGTGGCAGTATAGTACATCATGGTGCCAATGTGTGGTGGAAGAGGCCTAGTCATGTTGTGGAAGCAAAAAGAGAGAGGAAGAGGCTATATCCCAGCATCACCTTCCAGACCACGCCCCCAATGACATCACTTCCACCCACCTAAGGAACCATGGGATTCTAGGGAACACATCCAAACCACAGCATAAGAAAAGACAGGGGCCAAGCAAGAGATCCCTCAGGTATCCAGGTGCTATAAGAAGCCAGAGAAATACCTCATGAGCAGGCAGATTGAAGTGGGACATTCTGGACACATCCATCCCTATAGTAATGGAGTCTCAACCAGAGGCCTGGATCCTATCCAGAGCGCAGCCATGTTCAGTCTTTCCCTTGCTCTTGTATCTGTGTGAGCCTTAGACCTGCCTGGCCTTGGGGGACTTGCTCTGCAGAGAGGGGCTGAGCCTGGTGCAGCCTGGCATTCCTATGGATTCTGCCAGCCCGGCTCAGGTGTATGGACACCGTGGCTTTCCTTGGGCTGTGTGAACAACTGCATTCATGGTTGGTTAATAAATTTAGCCTGACTGTGTGCTGGCCCTCAGGAGATGAGAGAAGATTCCAAGTGTGGGGCTTCTTGCAAATGGGTGTTCATTAGAGAGCCGTACTGTGGAACAAGAGCTTTATGGATACTCTCTTATGTCTTATAGTGGCCTTATAAGTTTCAGTTTTACAGATGAAGAAACTGAGGCAAGGAGTGGTTAAATGATGCTTTCAGTTTTTCACAGTAGTAAAGACTGAGCAGTTTGTCTGGTTTGGATGTATACACTGTCAGGGTAGAGGCCCTGGGAGTCAATGTGGCAGCTAGAGTCTGAGGACAGTCTTTTTTTTTTTTTAATAAATCTTTTATTTGTGTATTTAGTGCCATGTGTCACTATGCAGCCCAGACTCATAGTGATCCTCCTGTCTCAGTCTCCCCAGCTCTGGGGCTTCAGGAGTGTACCACCACACCCAGTTTTGGTGGCTGGCTCGGGGTTGGCATGGCGCGTGCCACCAGGAATCGAACCCTAGTCCTTGTGCTTGCCAGGCAGGCACTTAGACTGCTAAGCAGTCTTGCTTGTCCTCAAGGACAGCCTTGAGGTTGAGTGCCCTCTTCTTTTAAGGGCAATCTTCTTCTTTTGCCTTAAAGATCTTCAACTGATTGAGTGAGGCCACTCACATCATGTAGGGCATGAATTGAAGTCTGCTGGCTTCTTTTTGTCTGAAAAGCACTTATGTGACCAAAATTCTGGGCACCGTGTTCTCACCAAGCTCACACGGTAGCCCTTGCATGCTCTTTAGTCTGGTCTCCTCTTTGGGCCTCCCAGTGTGTGACTTCGTCCTTGTTTACCTTTTTGTCCTGGAGTTACCTTAGTATAGATTTCTCCCTCCTTTAAGCGTCAGACTTCTGTGAACACAGGTCCTGTGCTGTGTTCATCTTTGAATTCCATGCAGATAGCAGATCCTCAGAACACAGGCAAAGGGACTCTTGAGGCCTCATCCCAGTGCAGAGTCCCTCTTATGTGCATCCTTCTAGAGGCAAATGATCACTTTCATTTTCTGATGAATGACATTATGTGACACAGTGGGAGGAAAGGCTCTGCAGGAGGTTTTCAGGGAATTGTGGTCAGATACTTGGGTAGGCACCAGGTGTGGGGATGAGTTTGGTTTTGAAGTACAAGCTGTTTTGGGACTGCCTAGGCATTGGCCGTGAGACACCTGCACAGCCAGTGCCCCTAACTCGGCCTCCTTTCCAGCTTCTTAAGCTGAGATAATGGGCAGTGAGTGCAATTGGTCTGGTGTCTCTTCCTTGCACTTAGATGTGTTAGTGCAGAGTTTGGAGGTGAGGGCACTGATCGGATGCCCAGAACTAGCTGATGTTTGACCCACGATAGCCTGGAACCCTGGCAGTCACAGAGTTTAGAAACATGATGTTCTGAATTTCTTGCTAGAACATAGTTCTCAGCAGTCCTGGACTTAGAAATTAGACCATCGTGGATGATTTTTAGTAGATCATTTTCCAGTCCCTAAGAAAAGAACCCGGCGTATCTTTCCATCCATGAGATGAACTAAGATTCTTACCCATAGCCCAACCTAGCTGTAGGCTTCATGGTTAGTGTCTCCTTTTTTACTTTTCCCTTCCCTCCCCTGCTCTTTCTCTATCACTGGTCCTGTCTGTCCTGACTGCCCTCCCTTCCCCTTCCTTTCCCTTCCCTTCTCTTCCTGCTGGTGATTGAACCCAGAGGCTTGTACATGCCAGACAAGTGCTCTACTACTGAGCTGTCTTTAGGGCCCTACACATTCTTTTAATTGTATTTTTAAAAATTATTTATTTATTTTGTACAGGGTTCTGCTGTGCAGCTCAGACTCATAGTGATTCATCTTTCTCAGACTCCACAGCTCTTTGATTACAAGTGCGTATCACCACACTTCTTGTGGTGGTGGCTCTGTGGGGGGCCGGCATGGCATGTGGTACTGGAGCTGAAACTCTGGTCCTTGCGCTTGCCAGGCAGGTGCTTAAACCACTGAGCTTTCTCCCAGTCCTCCACATTCTTTTTAATTCCCCCTTCACTATAAATGGCAAATAGGCCCAAGGGGTTTCTTGTGTTTTTCTCTTAGCACAGAACTGATGGCCATTGGCTCTGTGCAAGTCCAATAGGATTGTAAGAAATCATGTCTGAAGGCCTGCAGGCCCGCTGGTGAGGTTCTCCTGCGGTGCTGTGTCTCTGAGCTCACCCTGTTCACACAGCTCCCTATGTTTCTGCCTGCAGCCACTTGGGGTTGGTCTTTATGACTTGAGTTCTGACTTCCAGCACTCCCGCAGGCCCTGGAAAGTGCACCAGTCTGCTGCCATAGTAGTTTAACTTCATCTTTTTTGTCAGCTGAGTCCTAGAACACTCTGGTGCCTTTGGAAGCTGCTTGTGTGTTGAGTGGAGCCCCCTCGAGCCACTGGGACATGATTGCCTCTTTCTCCATCATACGTAATGTTTATGGACAAATGCTCAGCACATTTTCAGCCTAGCATTGCTGTCTATTGCCTTTGAAGGGAGAAAATTTTTATTGTAACAGGTGCACACTAAAGGCTGAGTTTTATGTCTTGCTAATATGGGTAAGC
The DNA here is from genome assembly GCA_004027165.1 of Ctenomys sociabilis. NCBI lineage: Eukaryota > Metazoa > Chordata > Mammalia > Rodentia > Ctenomyidae > Ctenomys > Ctenomys sociabilis. Next base: position 16,008 of record PVKA01033384.1, read on the forward strand.
TGAAATGAGAATTTTATTTTGTCTAGACAGGATTTAGAACATATACAACCTTTTGCTTATTGCTATCTTCACACTGTGGGAGACTCTAATGTTATTGATGATTTGAATAATTTAAGCCTTTATTCAGGTTGCCTTGGTTGGCATGAGGCATGGGCCGTGCATGAGTGAGGGGTCTGGACCCTGTGCATACCTGAGTCTGAAGGTATGCAGTTTCCCAGCAGGAACAGTGCTGAGATGGGCTCTGCAGGCTGAGGGAGGGTGTGTGCTCAGACTTGGGAAGCAGAGGCTACTCTGTGAGCATGGGTTGAGGTGGTGTGTGTGTGTGCGTGCATGTGTGCGCGTGCACTCGTGTGTGTGGTGTATGAAGGATTCTATGCAGTGTTCATCACTAGAGTGTCTTAGTTACTTTTCTCTGGTTGATGAGACAAAATACCTGGCACCCAGAATTAAGGAAGGAAAGTTCAGAGCTTTTTAAGGTTTCAGTCCAGAATCAGCTGGCTCTAAGGCAGCATGACAAGTCACGGGGGCGGTAGAAGACAGCAAAGGCAGCAGGAGCGAAAGAGGGGTGAACAAGTTCTTTCCTCCCTTACCCTGTAAATAGGCTCGCTTCCTGTTGGGGGACGGTGCAGCGTTCGCTGCCACCATCTCCATGGCCTCCTGTTGCACAGGATGAGGATATTTACAGATATTACAGGATAATTAAACTTCTAAACTTCTCAAGTTGACACAAGATATTGCCCATCACACCAAGGCATCTTAAGAAGAGCCTTGGGCTGCTGCTTGGAATTGTTTGGTGCTATTGGAAGTGCTGGATAAAGGTACAGGGAGACCAGTGACAGCATTGGGCCAGCACTGAGACCATTAGTGATGAAATGGCGGACTTCCATGAGTACAGCTGTCAGAATTGTGGGTGAATGTGTCACTCCCTCTTTTTCAGACATCTTCATCTGTTGATTTCAGGCCTGCCCTTGTTTGGTGGGTTGGAGCTGCCTGTGGGTTCTAGAATACCTGGCTCAGACTCATCTTCACAGGGAGTAGATGTTTCTGTCCTGGAAAAGCCCCTGTAGGTTCCTAGTGAGATTGCGGGGGCTGCTAGGATGAAAATGCTGGGGCTGCCGTATTTATCCTCTCACAGAAATTTGTCCTCCCCCAGCTCTGGAGGCTGGGAGTGTGAGCCGGAATGTTAGGAGGGCCACGCACTTCTGAACCCTGCAGGGGCGAATCTGCCTTCCCCATATCCGGCCTCTGGTGGTTGCCAGCTTCATGGTTTCCTTACTCCAGACTTTGTCCCATGGTCACATGGCTTCCTTATGTCTGTCCCTCTCTTCTCACAAAGAGGCCAGTTGTGTTGGGCTGAGAGGCCCTGCCCTCCAGTTTGAGCTCATATTAATTATGTCAACAGTGAATGTGTTTCCAAATAAAGACACATTCGAAGGTCCTGGGGTAAGGACTTGAGAATATTTTATTTTTCAGGGCAGGGGGCTTGGTCTGTTTGTAACTTAAAAAGAAAACATCACAGACTGGTATTTATAACGATCAAAATTTTATTTTTCATGGTTCTGGTGGTCAGGATGTCCAAGGTCCAGGTGTTGGTAGGCTTGGTTGTCTGATGAAGGCTGATCTTCGCTCAGTGTCTCAGTCACTCTTCTCTTGTTGCTGGGACAATGTACCCAACACCCGAAATGAAGGAAGGAAAGGCTTATTTAGCTCACAGTACTGGAGGATTCAGTCCATGCTCAGCTGGCTCCAGGGCAGAGGGGCACAAGGCAGAGGGCAACAGTTCTTGGTGGTGGGGAGGAGCAGAGAGTGCCAGGGAGGAGCAGCAGCAGTGGTGACGGAGAGCAGGTCTGTCTTCCCTTAAGTTGCATTCAGGCTATCTGCCCAAAGCAGGGTGTAGTACTCAGCCCATAATCCCAGCAGCACTCACACTCATAATCTCAGTGAATCAGAAGTTAATCACAAACTCTAGAAATGTACTCCATGATTGCATGAGGCTTCGGGTGGCCAACTAGACACAAACCATAACACTCAGGGTAAAGCTTTGCTTCTGCATTTCTGAGGAGGTGTTAGGTGTCCTCACATGGTGGGAGGCAAAAGAGGCCTAATCTCATTCACGGAAGGGGACCCTTATTGTGGTAGAATTGCTTCTTACAAATCCCTGTCTTAAAAAAGAAAAGTACAATACTGTTCTCCCATGTGCCACGCCTGGTACTTGGCCATGACCAAGCTGGCAGCTTCCAAGGCCCAGACAGTGGGCTGGAGTGCGGTTACAGTGCCAGACAGGGCTCTGCCCACTGAGCCAGCACCACAGGCCGGAGGCACTTTAAATACAGCAGGTAACTGATCTGTTGGGTGGATAGAACTTAATATCACAAGTGTCACAGAAGCAGTGATTTTTTTGTTTGCTTTTGTTTCTAAAGCTTAAAACAGTCTAGTTTTCCTTTTTTTCTTCAGAACTTCCTGTTACTAGATGAGATATCACAGCCCAACCTTCAAGAGCCAACAGATGGCAAAACGATAGTGGATGTGCAGGATTTCACCGCTTTCTGGGACAAGGTAACAGATCCTCCATTATAAAGCTGGGGCTTCCAAAAGACAGTGGATGACCCTGATTATTATTAATAGAAAACATGAAGATTTTACATGTCATATGAAATGGGGCTTGCTCATTTACTCAAAGTGCGTTCTAAGTGTTCTCAATCAGGAGTAAGGTTTGCAAAGTATAACATCAGCTTAAAGTGTTTGATAAGTTGTTCTTCATCTCCTTTTCAAAAGTGTGTTTGCTTGGGGGGGTGCTGAGTGTCCCTTATCCTGTGCCTCTGGAAGATGCCAGTCCTTGTAACAGCCTTGGGCAGATAGCAGGCGTCTGGCGAGTGTTAGCTCAGTGGTTTCTTGAGTGAACGGTGTCACTGTGCGCAGAGTTGGCAGGGAAAGCAGGTGAGGCTGCAGGGCTCTTCCCACACATGGTTTGCTTAGCACATCTAAGCAACTTGGAAGAACAGCAGGGTCTCGGAGTACGAAGCCTGGGAGATGCTGTGGGCGTCCCATTTTCGGCCATGCCAAGGGCTTTGTCATCTGAGCTGGTGGCCCATGTGTGGAGCTTTCTCTCTGTTTGGATTAGTATGGGAAACAAAATGCACAGTGCAGGAGAGGGAATTTCGCACTCAGACTTTGTTGCCGAGGTGATAAAAGAGCCAGAGAGGAGGCAGTGGTGAGCGCGACCACCCGGGATTGGCAATGGCCGGAAGCCACTGGTTCCAACCCCAAGGCTGACTGGAGAGTCTCTGTCTAGAGCAGGAGCCAAGCAGGGGCTGTCTTTGGGAGCAGGGACTGCAGAGGCTCCTGAGTAGACTGGGGTGCTGCCTGGGCTGGCCTCTCCTGCTCTGCTTCCCAGGCTCAGACCTCCGCTCTTTCCCCACCTGCCTAGCACACTTGCCTGGTGCACTTGAAGCATTCACTGGAAGCACCGCTAAAGTTCCACCATGAAAATGCAGTGGTGGATGTGGTGGAATTAAAGCTCCGAGGTGGACAACACATGCTCCACGGACCCCCCTTACCGATTCCTTTCATACCAAACTCTGCAACCTTCTAAATGGGCTATATTGTTCTTCTTCCAGGAACTTAGCAACACATTCTCTGGCTTTTCGTAGCTGGGCTGCAGCACAGAGCCCTCTGTTTCTTTGGCCTGGTCTGTGGGGTGACTGTGCTTTGTTCAGGGACCCCTTAGGCGGTGCAGTCATGGGTAAGAGTCTTTAGGGGCAGGGTGACGTATGGGCTTTGTGGTGAGAAGCCGTGGTAGATGGGCTCGTTGCGCGCCACCTGGGAAGCAGGAGTGACGCAGCTGTGGGTGGCGCAGCTCCACTGCAGACCCATCTGGGTACTGGGGAGATATTCTTCTCATCGGCCCAGTCTGCTTTACAGATTGAGCCTAAACTTTACAATTTATGGACCTGTGAGACCTCTGCATTTTTACCAGGGCAGAGATTGCTCTCAGCATTGGTGACTTGTGCCTAACAGGGCTCTGCGAGGGGCTTCTCCAAACCTGTTATCAGTCAGAGAGCCCGCCTACGTAGCCTGGAGAAAAGGGCCAAGCCCCTGTGCCATTGAATGCTGCCCCCTTCTGGCTACAGTTGAGCAGTGCTCTGTCCTCCTGAGCTGCTTGGGGCAGGAACTTCTCTGCCCTAAGAAGCTGAGAGGTGGCGGTTGATGGGGAGGCAGGCCACGTTCAGCTGTCCTCCCTGACCTAGGGCATTCTCCTTTTCGGAGATTCATTTGTAAAGAATTTTTTCTGGGGAATCAGCAGCAGGATGAATTGCCTTTCATTCATGCTTGATCCTTTTTTCCTCTGATATGGAAGAATACATGCCAAAGGGCGTGGTGTGGAATTCCAGCCTTTTACAAGGGTGACTTAGAAACATTCGGGATTCAGAAGAATGGTGAGGTCCTTAGCAGGGACAACAGCTGGAAAGACTCTCGGGTCCACTCTCAGGTCCACCGTGGGACATACAGGCACTTTGCTATGGGAAGAAAGCCCCTTCAGATTGAGCTCCAAAGAGCAGCTTTTAAAATAACCACTTTCAGTAGTTATTTTCAGCAGTTTTTCTATCAGAATTGTGGATTTTCTATGTGTGATTACTGAGCTCTCAGTTTAAAACCATTGTGCAGCTTCGTATTCCCACTGCTGGGGTAAAATACTCTCCACTCCGAAGCTTGAGGTGAGCTTTGTGCCGACTCTCAGGTGAAGAGGCTCCAGACTCAGCCTGGCTCTTGGCAGATGCGGCAGGCATAGCGGGAGAGCACAGGAGCAGAGGGCTGCTCAGCACGGGCCTCTGGGAAGGCAGAAGGCAGAGGAAGAGTTGGGGGGAGGGCCCCAGGGGCAGGGGAGTCCCCAGGGTTACAGTGACCCAGTGTCCCCAAGGAGGCCCCCCTGATGAAGTTAGTGTCTCACTATCTGATCACCTCTCCAGGAGCCTGAATCCCATCGGGGTGAATGTCAGGACTGATTGGCACATTCTTCTTTTTACTTATACTGCCTGAATTTCACCCGAAAGATAGGTGATTTGGAGGACGTAAGATTCAAGGGGAAAGGAAACCTCGTTTTAGTTCATCGCACTCTGCTAAGTCCCATCCCTCTTCCCCTAACACTCTTAATCTCTCAGTCGCTTGTAATAATTTAGAAAGTAAATTTGGTTTGGTCTCTTAAAAAATAAAGTGAACTGAGAAATGATAATTTGTGACATTAGCAGTTGTTGAGAATTTCCTTGAAATATAGTACATGTTTTGCATCCTTTATCTGAAATGCTTGGGATCAAAAGTGTTTCCCATTTTGGATACTTTCAGGGTTTGAAATATTTGTATGCATATACTGTGACATTTTGAGGGTGGGACCCAGGCTTAGATCCAAAAGTCGTTTGAATTTCTTATAAACTTTGCACATATATCCTGAGGGAATTTTATACAGTGAAGGGGGGTGTGGAATTCTGTACTTGTCATTTTAAAAAGTTTTAGATTTTAAGATTTTCTGATTAAGGAATATGTGTGTGTGTGTGTGTGTGTATTTCATATTTCAATAGGAATGTAGAAGGTTTGTTTTTTTTTGCTATTTCAGGTTGCCTTAAGGGTGGGTGTGGTTCAGCTTGTGGAGCTGGGGATCAAACCGTGGACCTCTGTGGCTAACTGTTTTTGCCCAAGCGGCGCTTTAAACAACTGAGCTAACCAGCAAGGCTCCTCAGTAGGAATGTATAAAACACTATTCAGTAGCTTGTAGGTATTAATGAAACAGATTAATCCTAACCCTGACCCTAGATATCACACATGACATATGTTATATGCAACATATATATTATGATGTTATACACATATAAACACACGTAGTCTTAAATCTTTTAATGTTATAACTTGGAGATTTTCAGGACTGTGCTTTGTGGTAGTATTATGAGTACTTTATCCTTAGTCCCGCTTGTACTGAGCTGTGTGTTGTAGTGTGGGCCTCGATCGTGTTTGTAGGGGTATTATACTGATCATGTTTAGCCAAGCTAGAGAGTTTGTTATTTTGGTCTGCAATCCTGTACTGTACTGAATTACTTTATTTTCCATGTTTATTATTAGAACTCTTGTCACAGCACTGACCATCCTTTGTAGTTTGTTTCATACAAGTGACTTCATGACAAAAAGTGCCTTCTTTATGAGATTCCTTTTTTGTCAATTGAAAACGGAGTGATTAAATGACAATTTCAAATTGTTTATGAACAAGGGGTTGGGTATGCCCTATAGTTATGCTGCCATCTTGTGGATATTAATGAAATAGATTAAGGTAGAGGATCAACGATGAACATTTGTAAGTGATTTATCTTACAAACTGGATATTCTGTTAAGAATGTTGCAAGACCGATGTAGGGTGAGCCAGAATCTTTCATGTGGAAATGATGGCCTTGTCCTTTCTTCTGCTTGAAGTCCCTGGGCGTCTTTAACCATGCTCATGAAAATCTGGTACAAGGAAATGGGCTTTCCTTAAGAGCTAAAGTTAGAACTGCTATAGACTCTGTAAGAGAATGTGATTAAATGGGAAGGGAACCAGGACACAGTATCTTAAAATAGGGAAAGAGAGATGCGGGGCGTTTTCAGCTAATGACTGTTGCTTTCATTTCTGTACTTTTGGAAGTGTCTGTACTTTTGGAAGTGACTTGTGTTACCTTAGTAAAGTGGACACATTTTTGTAACCTTTAATTTGTAGACATTGGAAACCCCAACGCTCCAAGGCCTTTCCTTCACTGCCAGACCTGGAGAATTGTTAGCTGTGATAGGTCCTGTGGGAGCAGGCAAGGTAAGTTCATTAAGTCCTTTGGCAGCTTCTTGCAACGTTACATTTCATGTTTAATTCTTGGCATTGAGCTGAAGCTGTGTGAGTCAGGTATATCTGAAAGGGCATTTCTCAGTGTGTTCTGTGGCTCATTATTTTCACAAGAAGATTGCACAGCCAAAGGAACCTGGGTGTTGTGAAGTACATTTGCATTGACGATAATGCAGTAGGAAGCTCTTGGTTCAGAAGCTAGATAGGGCAGTGAAGGAAATTATTTCTGTGTCTGTCTTTTGGGAAGGAATGAGGAGGTGGGGGCTTGCTTTTGCGAGAGAGAACCTTAGATCAGCCCAACACCAGGAGGTTGTCCAGGGTTAAACATTTCTTCATGGGACTCGCCCAAGTCATGGCAATGCACCTTTTATAAAAGTACAGCCATACATGGTGCAGAGTTTGGAGCAGCACGGGAGCCAGACTCAGTGCCTGGCTCTGCCCTCCAGAAGATCCTGGTTCTGGGGCAGACAGAAGGACAGAGAGATGGCTACAGTGCATGTGTCAGAAGCATTAGGATTAGTAAGCACAAGCCTGTCCCATCTGCATGGTGTAACAGACTTGGAGCAAACATGTATGCACCCTTATGCTCAGGCGTTCTTAAACATTAAAGTGTGAAATCCCGAAGTTAGCTACATGAACAGCAGGGTGAATCACTTCCTTTTATGATTTTTGCTCTGCAGAATTCCTTTAAATAAAAGTTTTCCCTTGTGCATTAGACGTGTTGTCTATGCTTAGCTGCTCGGGAACAAGAACTGGGTGAAGCCCTGCATGCCTGGTGTGGTGACAGCTGCACTCGGCGTTCAACACCCAAGATCTGTGTGATGCGGGGCCTTGGCATCACTGCGTGCCTCCTGGTCACCCGCATCAGCCTCAGTTACGTACAGCGGCCCAGCATAGCGTTTTGCTTGGGCGCAATAGACCTACACTAATTATTTTGGTAGTATTCCTGATTAAAAAGGACTGTTTCCATTGACCGATTTTTGATGTGTTTAAACTTTTGGCTGCAGTGTCCAGTGCTGTAGCTCACTGTTTTAAATGACAGGTTAGGGACAGGGATCCGCGTAGCGCGCGTGGGAAGGAGCCAAAGGCTCTCCCTCAGACTCACCACCCTCTCACTGATCTGGGAAGCCTGGTGAGTCCTGTAAATTCGCTCTTGCTGGGAGAGCTTGGCACGGGAACCAGGAGGCCGCTGGAGTCAGCCACTGTCTCAGGCCGGTCTCTGGCTGGGCGGGCGTGGGCGGGATGGAGGAGGATGGCGGAGTCGGCCGCGCTGTCTCTGGCCGGCCTCAGGGGCTGGGTGGGCGCGGGCGGGATGGAGGAAGATTGTAGAAAGAAAAAATCATGATGTGTGTGTATAGACAGTACAGTTGGGAAAGATAACGCTGTGCTTCTACATAATTCTATGAGAGGCAAGATCTGCACTAATGGTGGTTGGACAGGATATTATGTTGGCTTTTAGTGCTATGGTCATCCACTAGGTAAATAATTATTGAATTTTTGATATAATTCAGCTATAAAAAAAAGATAAGTAAGCAACTACACTCTTAATTCACTGATAAGAGACATCTGCTGAAATAATATCTGTAAATATAATATCATGTATGCACCTTGTACAATACCAAAACGTTATGAAAACAGTTTGC
>PVKA01033385.1:0-24436 GCA_004027165.1 Ctenomys sociabilis
GGGAGGGAGGGTGGGTTTGAGGGCATAGGTCAATATCCCTGATTTGTTAGGTGCAAAACTTCTCAACAAACCAAAGCAAAAGCTCATTTGCCATGATCTAGCCACATTTAACCAGTGATATAGAGATATTTCACAAATCAATTAAACATTGGAAATGAGAAAATTAGTTAAAATCCTGAACATTTTTCTATTTCCAGTCAAACCATCATTCCAATAGGAGAGCTGAAGAAAGGTGTTTCAGACATGTGAGTGCTTCAACATTATACTCCTCATCCATTCACTCTTACGAAACAAAAGAGCTCAGGACATAAAGAAAAAGTAATAATTCTTAGTTTAAGAGTTAGCATGATAACACTGAGAACTCCAAAGCATGGTCTACAATGTGGAATAGATAATACAATACTTTAACTGTTTAACTTTCAGAAATTTATAGTGTTTGAGACAGCCAAAGACTCAAAAAGCTAATCAAAAGAAATTATCAAAAAGTTATCTCTCATTATAGAACATTGCATTTTTGTAGGTCAAGACTCATCAAATTTTGGCGATGTCATTTGTTCAACCTAATAACACATAAAATTAAAGAATCAAAACAGAGAAATGGTCGAGCAGATGCACGGGAGCACAGAAGCTCTCTCACACACTAGCCAGGCCTGGGCTTGGGCTGGGTCTAGAGGGATCCCGAAAAAAAGGGTAAAGCATATTAATACGCTGAGCTGTAAAAGACTCAGAAGTCAACAGCTTCTGACATTGCCTGTCATGCAGATAACCCACTACTATTATGGACTACTAGACTATATTGGATTACTTTGCTGGATTCATGCACCTACAATATATGAATGGCAATGGCATACCCATCTCTGACAAAAGTAATCAAAAAAGGGGATGTAAATGAAGGACCATTTCATAGTAAATATGCATATATGTGTGTATATATATATATACACACAAAAAATAATAATAATTAGCATAGATACACAGCTACTTTCTCTAAGTTCAATGAGAAGAAAGTTTTGAACTAATAGTGTTTAGACAAGATATTACATCTGCATCTTGTACTATGAATAACTGCTACAAAGACAACAATATGCAGTGTATTAATTATTGTAACTATCCTACTAACAGTTTTGAAACTGTCTCACTGCTACTTATTTCTCAATAAAATTAATACAGAAAAGCTTAAAAACAAAAAACAAAAGAGGGAGATTTAGATCATTTAATAACAGAGTTAAGTACCAAAGCTTGATCAGTTAAACACAGTTGTCAAGACAAAGACTAGGGAGTGGGAAGGCCTAATTCTTTTAGATGTTTAAAATTATTTAACTCCTAAAATCATCCTCATATACTGTTTCAAGGGCCAGGGATATAGCAAAGTGGCATAGTGCTGCCTGACAAGCATGAGATCATGAGTCCAATTCTTGGTATCAAAACAAAAATTTTCCTATGTGTTAATTTGACAAAAAATATTCTATAAATGAAATATAGTTTAAATGTTTATACTTAATATTTATTTGTAAAAATATAAAAATTATATTAAAGTGTTTTAACTTGTAGCCCTGCCTATCATATTCTTGAGATTTAGCTTTAGTGTACAGGCTACAAATACAAGATACTAAATCAGACATTTGCTCCAGACTCAGACTTACAACTAGAGCTTTCAAACAGCAAACGAACAGTATTAACGGACACTGTATAGGGGGCCAGAGTGCCTAGTCTAGGGTTGGCAAACCTTTTAGAGCTTTCAGTTACAACAGCCTGCTGCAGCACACATGACATAGGTTTGTCACCCCTGTTACAGGCTGATCTTAATCACTGAACTAGGAACTCTTGCTTACAAAAGAACAAATTTTAGAAACATGTAATAAAATACTATCAAAACTTTTTAAACGTCTTCAGGCTTTCAAGACAAACTCCTTTAAGACGTGCATAAGCATCCTTCCCATTAAAATCACGCTAAACAAAAACAAAAAAAAATTACATAGGAAACTTTTAAAGGAGTAATATTAGAAGACTTGTTTTTAGAATCCATAACACCATCCTGACACCTATTAGACAAACTACCTGCAAAATAATTCCACGGTAGCTCCATTTTAATTAGCGAAAGCCCACAAGTCAAATGATTCTTTATAAAATCATCAAGAAGTAAATTACATTATTGTGAATCACACAAGCACCATACAGCCTTGTGACAATGTCCTACATATCAGAAACGGCAGCCCATTTTTCATCCACTATTGTAAGATGTGGGTGATATAAAGTCATTGCATTTTCTGAGTTAATGACACATTCTGAAGTCAATGCATTTCCTACTTTGTCAATTTTTCCCAAATGAAACAAATAAGGGCCGTCAGTGGCCCCTGCAAATAACAGACCTCCTGCTGGTCTATGTATTTCATCATTGATGTATTCAGCAGTTTACTACTCCCTCTCAAAAAATGGATTTTGACTGTTACTACTGGGTCAGTTTCTCTCAATTGTTTTCCACAGGAATTATTTCTGCTATCAGGAAATGACAGCATAGTGCCCTGCCTCGAGTATCTCCTCGGAAATAGTAGTCTTTGTGCATTATGACAACACTAGAACCGATTTCATACGTTGAGTGTTTTGTGTGAAGCCACACAAAACACGGAGACAGAGGCCGGTACGTGGTGTTCCGTAGTGGTGCTTGTATATTCAAACTGAGGCAGTGTGTGAAGAACCCAGACTAAAACGAGGTGGGTAAAGCAAGAAACAAGAGCTCAGTCCTGTGGAGTGTGTTTTGTTGTCAAGAATCATCTCCTTCACCATTTTAGAAACCAAAATGAGTAGAGGAATTGTGTAAGAACCAGGGTAGAGCCAGAAGGGCAGTTGCCCTTAAACACCTCCTACAGAACTTGGGGTCCTAAAAAGGAAGGGTGTCATTGTAATAAAAAGCATCTGGGGTGTAATATAAGGTTAACCAGGAGCTCCAGTCATGTGCCACAGGCTGGGAACTTCTTTTCCATGTATGTGGTATAGGGTTTCACCATGCAGCTTGGGCTCATAGTGATCCTCCTGTTTTTCAGCCTCCCCAGTGCTGGGATTACAGGTGAGCACCACTACACCCCGACTCGGTGGCAAGCTCAGCGCACCTGGGATCAGGGCTGGCATAGTAGGTGCTGCCAGGGATCAAATCCCATACCCAAGGGTTGTAAGAAAAGCTACAAGCTGTCATCTGAGAAGACCCCCTTTATGACACCACAAAGCACTCTATACTGTTTCAGTTCACCACTTCTACATTGCAGAGGTCCCCAGTTATTGAAACCAATTATCAATTTTTGGAAGTACTTTTCTGACTTACTATGTCTGGATGGGGGTAAAATTTCTTCGCCCTGAAAGGGTAAATAAATGTTCTACCAAGGCACTTAGTATAACGAAAAATGGAAAATGGTTAGAATTTGATTTTCTAATTTTTCAGATATGCTTTTACATTTCTTAAACAACTTTTTAGCCCATTCTGTGTGTGCAGCTCCATTAGTGATGGAGTTGTGAACCATCATTTTTGTGATCCATCATGTTTTCTCTCTACAGATCTATGGCATCAGAATTTCTAGATGGTCTAGGAAGTGATTTATTAGGTTAATAGAGTACTTGTAAAGTTCAAAGTGTCTTGTGAACCATTTAACTAAGTTAAAGATTTTTTAAATTAAAAAAGAATAATAGAATTAGGGCCAGGAACATAGTTCAGCAGTACCACGCCTTCCAAGTAAGTATGAGGTCCTGAGATCAATTTCCAATCTAAAAAAAAAATAGAGTAGAAGCAAATGGAACCCATCAATAATAGAGAATAAATATACAATAAATTCTTAAAATGTTTACTCAGAAATGCTATTTGATTTTACACCATACAAAGTGCCAGGCTCCATAACAGAAGAAATATGACAAGAGTCATTGTGAGGTCATGTTCAAGCTAAATTCTCATTTCTTTCTCCCAGGACATCAGCAAACATAGTGGAATGGTAGAGAAATAAAGAAAAAAGAAACAGAATTACAGAGAATATCAAAGGCTAACAGAGAGGTTGTAATACACACTAGTTTCTAAATCTTAAATTCCAGTTAACAGGAAGGGAAATAACAATACATTAAAACTGCCTCTCAAGCCTTGGCCCCGAGATGCAACCCTCGAATGACAGTATAGGAAGAAACTAAAGAGTTCTAAATTTGCACTGCAATCACTGGGGGGGGGGGGGATATGTGAGGTAAGATGAAACAGGGGGAAGGTAAACAACAAACATAATAAATGACAATATCTTCTTTTCTTCCTGCCATGGCAACCTATAAAGTTGAGAACGACATAGCTACAACTGTCTACGTCCTGGAGTAAAAATGATGCACAGAGGATGGTTCTCAGGCCAGCATGAACATACAGGAGAAAGAAAAAACTAAACCTTGTTTTTAACACAGTGGCGCTAAATAGGTTAGGTTTCTCCAAAATAATCTAGCCCTTCTGGCTGCAGTCACAGAACAAATCTCTTGTGCCATTCTTTAAAGTGCACGTGAACACAAAATGTGTCCTTTTTAAAGCTCATTGAGAGGGGCCAGGGATATGGCTCAGTAGAATAAGTGCTTCCCTGGCAAGTGCAAGGGTCTGAGTTCAATCCCTGGTTCCACCAAAAAAAAAATAAATAAATAAAACCCATTGATAATTTCTGTTTGTCTTGTTTTGAAATTCCATATTATTGTTATTATTTTTTTCTTTGAAACATAAGAAGTTAAGAAACAATATAGGTACTCATTTCCTAATTAATCTACAAACGAAATTCAAATCTTTCTATATGTGTAACCCTTTATAACTTTTTAACAATATGACACCATGAAAAAATTCATTATTCAGGGTGGTATTATCATCGGGACATCGGGAGTCACATACAAGGAGCAGAGTGCAATTGAGTCTCGTTAACAGCAGAAAATAATGGTGGCAAGACCTCAGAAAAGATGAGGTGAGCACTGGGGCTACAATCAATATGTGGTGACAGCAAAAGGAGCCGTGATTAGAGTCTGGTTCAAAAGATAAATTACTCTTTTATTGACAGCAGTTCTCGGCTGTGAGCGCCCTAAAAAAAAACTGAAAAGAAACAACAGGATTGCAGAATTATCAAGGAAACACATTCATCTCAGGAAGTAACATTTGCAAACACTTTTTGTAAATAAATTGTGGAAACACTTGAAAATCACCGGTGCTATTCTCAACCAGTTAGTTAATTCCAAAACAATAAAACCATGTTGAGGGCTGGCCTGGAAGGGTCACAGAAGCAGCGATTTCTCATTTTTCCTCCCCAAGGACTCTTTCGATATCTGATTAAATTTCCAAGAAACTTTCTCAACTTCCTTAAACCTAAATTTATCAGCCTTCAGCAGGACTTTCCATAGCCTTGTGGATGCTGACATATTACAGTTGCATAATGGTTGAAGCATTTCGTGTTGAACTTGTTTCACTATAACTCTAAGTAGTGATGAGTGAGTCCGGGAAAAACTTTTGGGCCAGTGTCTGCCACGTGACAGATTCCAGCCCCTCTGCTCCTTACCACATAAAATGCATGTCATAAATCAAAATTTCGTATTTTGGATTTTTGCGCAGTAACAATTAACCTTCCACATAATAAGAAACAATTTTTAAAAAACAGCCATAAATCACCTTTTTAACTATCAGAACACATCTCTCCCAGATACAAGAAGAAAATCAAAAAGAGGCTTTCTAGGGTCGTATTTTTCAAAGCCACAATCTACGACTAGTATACCAGCTCGGACCAAAAGCTCTCAGGTTTTAATCTTTAAAAATATAATGTGTCAGTCAGAGGCTGCTGCTATGCCACACTAATAATACTGAAAATCGTCTATGAAATATACTTGCTACCCACTATGTCTGCTTGTTTCACCTGCATTTTACATTACCTACCTTGTCGCTCTACAAATGCTTTCTCCAAAAATTGTACTTTTATTTTCCTTTGAGGCAGATGTCAGGATAAATTTTTAAATCAAAACAAAACAATTACTTCCATAATTCAGTTCCCCCAAGCTAGGCTATTTGCTGGCACTTTTCATCAATGAAATCAGTGATAAGTTTTTAAAAAAAGAAACTGAATAAGACTGTGTTTTCTAAAATACTATGCATTATTCACTTCATTCTGCAAGTATTTTTGCATCTATAATTTATGTCCTAGTGGAGAAAGAATAGAATTTCAAATAAGAAACACACTCAACTCAAATCCTGGTGGCAGCATGATTGGTTCTATGGCCTGAAGACAACACTAAAAGTGTATAATCCTCAGTTTCTTCATAAGACGAAGAAATGAAATAACTACCTAATGGAACCTGTAAGAAATGGCAGGGCCAGAGATGTAACTCAGTGGCATAGTACCTGTCTGGCAAGTGCAAGGTTATGAGTTCAATTCCAAGTACTAAAGAGAGAGAGAAAGAGAGAGGGGGAGAGAAATAGAGAGGGAGAGAGAGAGAGAGAGAGAGAGAGAGAGAGAGAGAGAATACTTGTATTGAACATTATCTTCCATAGGAGATATCTCCCAAATTTCCAAGCACACAGAGATTATACCACTTGTCCCTTTTTCAGTTAGGCAGTAGCATGTGACAGGTCTGACCAGCAGGTCATAAGCAGAAGTGTCAGCTAAAATACAGAAGAGACAGAGTAAGACCTCACCTAGGTATCTTCTGTCACTATCATCAAAGCTTTTTCCCATGGAGTGCATCTGTGTAAGTTGGAAGGGTCTCCGTCACCCTAAGTCCCTCAGGGACTAAAGGTAGCAGCTGTACTTTTTTCTTCAAACCCCTGATAGACGTGTAGCTAAGAGGAAGCAATACCCTTTAATCATTATAAGACCCTTAGATCTGAAAACTGATTATACAAATATCAGAACCTACACAGACAGAAAAGTTGGGATCAGAAATAGGGAACTACTATGGAAAAAATCATGTCCCGTGTGTTATCAGACAAACTTAATCACCAAGAACTGGAAACATAAGGACCACCATAAACTGAATATGGTAACCAAGAGAGGACAAACACAGAAGGGAGAGAAATGCATTTCAGTGAGATCAATACACTAGATGCCATTCTCCTCATTCTCCTTTTCATCAGCACCATAGCCCAGCAGCTGCCAGGTGCTGGAGCAGAAGCAGATTAAATATTATGAGGCAATAGACTAAGGTAAAGGTTCTGCTCACGTGTGGCGATTACACAGCTGGAGACATTCATCAAACTTCATCAAACTGCACAACTAAGGGGGCAAATTTTACTATGTGTCCCTTATACCTCAATCTGTATCTTTCTAAAGAGTTTTATGAGTTTCCCCACAGATTAGACAACTGAACATTCAAGCACGATTAATTTTTTCATCTGTTAGATTGTCAAGGATTTGAGATGCTGGTTTTTTGAAAGGGAGCTTATTTTCCCAGCGAAGGTTGTGACCAGAGACACAGCCTCATATTGATGCTATCAATGAGCAAAATTCTTTGAAGGTAATTTCCATCAAAATTATAACGTTTCTTTAAACTCAGGATCTTCACTTTCAGAGAACGCTGGAATACGTTATCCTGCTCGTGCGGCTCTCCGTGTATCCCAAAGCTGGTGGATCAAGTTATATTGGTCCAAGTTACTTTTAAAACTTATACATTGCCTACGAATTGATATTCCATAATGAGGCACATGGCAACCCTGGGTCTATCAGTGTAGTACCTTTTTCTTTTTCTTTCCTTAGTACAGAAGTCTGAACCCAGAAAACACTAAGCTAACTACTCAACTCTCTTTTATTTTTTAATTTTGAGATGGTCTCAATAATTTCCCGTGTTGCCCTCAAATCTGTAAGCCTCCCACAGTCTCTCAAATAGCTGGAATTGCAATATTATTTTTATGAGATTTTGGTGGGAATTGAGTAAGGTCCTAAATTCTGCTTTCTTAGAAAATGTAGCACTTGTGCCTCTAATGAAATTGCCACCCAGCCAAACCTCAATGTAGGTTTCCCATCATAGGAAGCACTATGATGTCCTACATATAAAATATAAAATTAGAATGTTCTACATATAAAATTACATATTATCTAGTGATGCATTTTGGTAATTCACCTTTAGGCAGATAAAACCATTTGTATTGGACAAGCAACAAAAAGTGACTTTTAATCTACAGATTTCAATCATTTATAAGTACCACTAACAAAACAAAATACATTATTGCTTGCAGATAAATTATGGAGCCTTTTAGAGAAGTATACAAATTAGAAAAAGTTGATAGATGATTGAAGATACTTGTACCCAAAATTACAGAGGCATCTATGTCCAGAACTTATATTCCACATTTCCACATTACTCTGTCAAATATTAGATGTACCTCTTTAATCAAAACCAAATTTGTGAAGATGCTAGCCTGAATTAATATAGTTTTCCCAGGGCTGGCCAGATAGCTCAGCAGACTAAAATGCCTGTTTAGGCAGGTGCAGCAAACAGGGTTCAATCCCCAATGTGCCATGCCAGCATCCCCCGGGGCACACCGAGACACTGAATGAGACTGGTGTGGTAGTGCGCACCTGTAATCACAGCACTTGGGAAGCTGAAAACAGGAGAATCACTACAAGTCTAATCTGTGTAGTGAGACTCTAAGGACCCTGTACTAAAATATATATATGTATATGTGTGTATAGATATAGATATAGATATAGATATAGATACACAGTTTTCTCACGTTACTTTTTCCTACTCTATGTGATACAAACTTCATGTCAATTCTGTTAGTTTCAAATGTGTAAAATGTTATACATGCATCACATTGCTAAGATATGTCCATAGCCTAGAAAGGCTTGAAGGTAAATAACAGACTCTGGTTGCCAGTCTTGCACAGAGCATTTAGGAACAAGGGCAAGCTCCTGCAGGTGACAAGACAGCCACAGAGCAGCTTGGCAGTTACAAGTACAATACCATCCCTGAGAAACATCACACATCTGCTGGTGTCAAGGTGGATCTGAAGGGCTTACAGCAAAGACAGGCAGACGGGAAGCTTTCGTGAAGACGCTTCCACGGCTGTGATGAGGTCGGGGTGGCATGGTCACCGAGCGAGCGTGCAGAAGGGAGGGGAAGGAGCGGCGCCGTGTGGGAGGGAAAGTCATGGAAGGAGACGTGCTGCTAGCTCAGAGCCAGCCATGGGAAGCAGGGGCACCTCCCAGGCATCACTGTGGTCTGTGTGACACAAATGAATCTCAGTGCCATTTTGCTCAGCCTGAAGACTTGTGAGGAAGAAGGAGGCTCCTGAACCTGCCTGGAAAAATCTAACAGACAATACCCTCTGTCTTATTACATACTTAATTAAAAGGGATAAGGTTTAAAAGTTACACTTCAGCAACCAAGAACAGCGAGTCTGAGTTTTCAGATTTTGGGAAGTCAGTGGAAGATGAGTCATGGGTCTCCGGAAGACTGCCTTCAGAACAGCGTTGAAGCCTTCTCCGCTGGTGGAGGGAGTGCAGATGCAAATCCATGACGCAAACGAGGGTGGAGACTCCTCAGAATTCTAGAATCAGAGGTCTCACTCAACCCAGCTGTTCTCCTCCTAGGTATTTTTCCAAAAGAACTGCAAGCATCGTGCCGCAGCAATATTTGTGCACCCACATTCATAGCAGCACAAGTTATCATAGCTAAATCTTGAAAGCAACCCAAATGCCCATCACCGGAAGAATGGATAAAGATGTGGTATTTTTATACAATAAAGTGTTATTCAGCTATAAAAAAAAAAAGATAAATTCAGGGATTTTATAGGTAAACAGATGCAAATAAGGACTGAATTGGTAAGTAAAGCAGACCTGTATGTGCAAACATAATATTGTCTCACTGGTATGAGAACTTGAAAGAGTGAATAAAATCTGCAAGGTACCATAGATGTTGTGAAAGAGAAAGAATTTGTTCCATGGGAAGGAAAAACTGGGATAAGGAAAAAGAAAAAAGAAAAAAGGGAAAAAGACATATGCAGGATAATTTGGATAATTGTACTACTGATCTCTGCTGATATTTTGAAAACAGCAGTTAATGTTTAATTTTTTCTTTTTATTCTGATTTGTTCTTTTTTAATCTCTCATAACACTTTTGTTACTGTTTAGTTTTGCTTTTCTTTAAACCAATTTTGCACATTTATGTCTGCTAACCTGAACAACTAATCTGAAGATATTATGCAACACAACAACCATTGTTGAATTCCTTTGTTTAGTGAAATTTTGCCTCATTTCTAATGTTGATTTTTATTCCTATTTTATATTCTTTAAAAAATTTTAAAACAAACCTGTTTTTAAAAACTGTCCTCATTGGATAATAGAAGAATCGTCTAAAAAAAAAAAAAAAGCCAAAAATTCGCTTTCAGGTTTCACATAATCTACCACAAAATTTTTCAGGGGCAACTCAGGTTCTCATATCTTGGTACAAAATTATAATAACCCGATATCTACTATGTAATTTACTTTCAAGAGAATAGAAAATAAAACTAGGTAAATGAGAGCTGCATACAGGTCAACAATTCTGAAATTTGTCACCTGTACAAACCACATGACTTCTTCCCCTCACACTGGCAATTACACCGTGCCAGTCACCGCAGAAGAGAAAGGGACACGGAGTGGGAGTATGAAACACAGTGTCCACGGGGAAGTACTGTGAGGTCACCGGGCCACGGATGAACTACTTCAGGAGAACCATGCACAGCCTCAGATTTCCAAATGCTTTATTAATTTTAATAACTGGTACTTATGGTGCCACATTTGGGGTTCCACTCAAAGACTTGAGATTTTCTCAGCATAGTCTCAGCTGTATCTACATCATTACTTTAGCCCTACTGTGCACACAGTGTTTCATTCTATACTCCACCTATAATTCGCAGGGAAAGCTTATCCTGTTATCGGTATTAGGCATTAAATTCACTCACAAATTCACAGCCTTGGCAGTGTGATGGATAGGCATCTCCCTTTTGGTTTTGGTTTGGGTTTTGGTACCAGGAATCAAACTCAGGACCTTGCACTTGCCAGGCAGATGCTTTACCAATGAACTATATCCCCAGCCCTGGTATCTCGCATGCTTAAAATGCACCCTCAGCAAATCTACCAGCTTCACAAATTGACCCCTTAACCTCATGCTTTACAAATCTAATCCTAGATCAAACAACCACATAGACGTATCAAGGATACCAGTTCCTAACATCCGCAGGCACACCAGTGCACATGCTACCTCCTCCACCAATGCATCCTCTGTTAGCTCTCAGCTTGCTGCCCAGTGCTAGCACAAGACTCAGAACTCTTCAACAGGGCTGTGAAAAGCTAGCAAAGTTAAACTTGAATAACCTGAAAAATGAGATTTCCTCAAAATTACAGTTCTTTGGACTTAAAACATCCAGTTACAAATGAGCCTACTGTTTCCATAGCAGCGGATCCCCAGTTACCGAACGGGCAAAGTCCCATAGGCAACCGCATGCTGCCTCTCGGCTAATAGAACCACAGGAGGTGGGCAGGTCACGCAGCATCAGCTGCGCACTTCAGATAAGTGAGTTGTGGAGCATCTGCTGCCCCCAAATCTGCCTTTATTCATCCCCCTCATCCCATTAGATGTCAGCTCTGCAACTTTTCCAAAGGCAAGAGGCAGTTAGTGAACCAGTATAGCATGTACGTTTTAAATTTATACTTTCTTCAGATGAACCCCCTTGAGTTACACCCTGGGTGATATCCCCTGACACTGAAACATCTTCTAGACCCACATCGTCATTACACAGAAAAGTGATTCAGAAGCTCACGAACCTATTTTGCAGATGAGCTGTGAGAGCCTGAGATGGATGTTATTGCTGGGAGTTAACTTGTTCTTTTCCCAGAAGTCCAGGATGGAATGGAGTAAAAAGAATTTGAAATTCAAAAGCAGGCTGCTGGAAAAAACTATAATCTGAAATCAAAGAAATGGAGAATAATCTAACTCAAAAGCAATTAATTTTTTTTTAATTCCAAAATCTTGCCATTGCAGAAAAGCAGCAAATAAAAAGTTCTGCTGGCCACACCCAGACCAAGGTCTACATCTTAACCCCAGGGTTTTTCACAACTTGTGTGATGAGGCCAGGCTTGGTGCTGTGCCGCCATCACTCCAGGGCAAAGGCACCAAGCAACTGAGTCACAGAGAGGCTTTAACTCTATGGAACTGCTGGGGACATTCTGGGGACACAAAACTCAGTACCTGGTCTAAAGCAGAGTCCAAAGCTCAAGGAGCCATTTGACCTAAGGGGAACTTTTCACCCTTACCTTGAATAGTATGAAACTGAAGCTGTGAGAAGAGGTACTCACAACCTTTTCATGCACAATAACTCAACACATTCTTCTACGTGGTTAAACTCCATCACGTGGAAAATACTCAGCCGGAAGGTTTGATGGTGGCTGCCTGATAGGTTTTGATGGTGTCACAGCACAGAAACCGGTAGAAGGAAAAAGGGAAAGGGGCTTCATTATCTTAGAGAACAGGAGAGAATTTGGGAAGATAAGGAATTCTCTGAGTTGGAACAAAGGGAGGCTGAGGCTTTTATGGTCTTTTGCCAGGGGTGGAGTTTGAGGGGGATGTTTAGATACACCTGAAGAGCTGATTGGGGCCTTCCCTGAGGTGGCAGGAAAGGTGAAAAGAAACTGCACCCTGGGCTGAGTTGAGAAGAAGCAGGGAGGTGGTCTCTGGGAAGATAAGCTGTTGCTTTAAGGGCTTCAGCCATATTGGATGACCACCATAATAATTCAGCAATTCATAATAGGGCCAGAACCTATCACTATCAAACCATATACTCTTGGTCCAGTATTTAATGATGTTTATTTCAATGTACTCAATGGTTGGGCTTTCCCAATACTTTTCTAGTTCTCACAGTATTAAATTTTTATAAGAAAGGAAAAAAAACTAAGGTGATAGCTTGTTAATCTTTAGTGCTCTATCTCAGTAAAACAATGCACCTGCGCATAAAGGGAGTGGGACTAAGATATTTGATCTGCTTGCAGCTACACTAGAGCCAATGGTTTGTGATACTTTGAGCCTTGTCTTTCTCTTCCATGCTTCTCTGCTGTGGAGTTGGCATCTAGAGTCTAAAGATGAGGCTGGTGAGATAGCTCAGTGTTCTGAAGTGCCTGCTCGGGCAAGCTTAGGCAAGCACGCAGGAACTGCAGTTCGATCCTTGTACCACATACCATGCCAGCCCTGTCCCCAGGGTGGGCTGAGCTGGCTACAAAGCAAAAACTAAAGTCTAAAGATAAACAGTGTGTTTTGTTTATAAACACAGACAATAAAACAGCACAAAGTTTTTCTTATTGAGCACATTTCTGAATTCTTTTTTTTTTTTTTTTTTTTTTTTTTTTTTTTTTGTGGAACCAGGGATCAAACTCGGGCCCTTGTGCTTGCCATGGAAGTACTTATTCCACTGAGCCATCTCCCCAGCCCCCTACATTTCTGGATTCTACTTGAAGCGACTGCATCATTCTCAGCATTTAGAAGTGAGCCAAAGAGCTGGAACGCAGCCAGAGGCAAGAGTTAGTGAGAAGTGTCACTGCATTGTTTGCCTTTGGACATTTAAGAATGGCAGCAAGGTTATTCTAGATGTCCAGGATGAAGGTCAAAACCTTGACTTGGGTCTTTGAACTTTACTAAGTGAGGAGAAAATATGGCAAATCATGTGTAATTAGGCAACAGACAATTCCATAGCGTGAGTGCACTCTCTCCAAAACTTATGTGGATGAAACAATAATGAGGAGAGCCCCTTGGGTGTAAGTAGGAGGGCTCCACGCTTACAAGTGGGATTAAGACCCTTTGAAAAAGGAGTTTCGGGCCAGGGAGATAGCTCAATGGAATAACTGTTTTCCTGGCAAGTGCAAAGTACTGAGTTTGATCTCTGGTATCACAAAAAAAAAAAAAAAAAGGAGCCTCAGAGAACTGTCTGGATTTTGCCCTTTTTCCTTCCAGCACATGAGAACAGTGTTCAGCCTTCTCTCCCAGAAGCCTGCAGCCAAAGACCTCAGCCTGTTGCAGCCCTGCTCAGACACCAAGCCTGTTGGCGCCTTGAGCTTAGACTCCCTTGCCTGCAATGCAAGGAAAGGAGCTCTTCCCTTTTTTTCAATTATCTAGTCTCAGGTATTTTGTCCTAGGACTGTGAAGGTACTCAGACCCTCAAAGCCTCTATTTTATAAAACAGGCACTATGGACGTTTTTATCTATGGTATTATGTGACTAAATGTAAATATTGATTAGTCTTTATTTTATACTCTTGAAATTGTGGTTGTGTGATATCATTGTGCAATCTGTTTTGATAATAGAGGAAATTTTTCATGTATATTCCAAATTTACAAACATTTAGGTTGTATTCTAGGATTTTAGGAAGAAGCGGAAGCTCTCATGAGAAATAAGGATAGGTAGGAGATACCTAGAAGTTCAGAGTCAGCCATATTTATTCATTAAGCTACTACTAGATCATGACACAGAGTTGGGAGAAAGCAGGAATCACTGTGGACTCCTACATGCATGGCATATCGCCACTCAGCAAATCTGCAAATGTAAAAGCTGATGGCAGCCTCAAGCAGAGCATGAGCATGTGACGCGACTAGAGCGCAGTCATAACAATAACAGGAATCCTACCACCCAGTGCCAGTCATGCGCCATGAGCCCCGTCTACACTTAGTAGCTTACAGGCATGAGTCTACATAATATGCTTATCTAGCATTACTTCCATTTTGCTCATGAGGAAACAGGCATAGAAAGTTGTGGTCATTTGCCCCCGATTACAAAGCTAGAAAATGACAATGGGAATATTTATAGTCAAGCAACCCGGTATGTTTCAGGTTTCACACACAGGTAAGAGGCCCAAAGGAATAATTTTATGCTACAGAAGGAGAAAGAACATGCAGCAGGACTTTGATCATTGTGCTGCTTATTTCTGTTGGCCTATGGAAAGGAGTTGAGACGCTTTATTTTTTCTCTTCTTTTTTCCAATTTTGCATGCATATACCTGGTAATCTAAACAACTAATCTAAAAACAACGTTATGCAGTACAACAAACATTTCTGAATATGTATTATTTTGTTTAGTGATATTCTGTATCATTCCCAATGTTTTCTAATTTTATTACTATTTTGTATTTTCTTTAAAAAATAAAAGAGAGGGCCAGCCAGATAACTCAGTGGATTAAAGTGCCTGCTTAGGTAGACACAAGGACTTGGGTTCAATCCCCAGAGTACCATACCAGCCCCACCCCCGGGGCTTGCTGAGACAGTGATTGACACTGGTCATGGTGGTGTACACCTGTAATTCCAGCACTTGGGAGGCTGTAAACAGAAGGATCACTATACCTCTGATCTGTGTAGTGAGACCCTGTAGCCCCTGTACTAAATACTTCAAAAATAAATAAATAAATAGTAAAAAATAAATAAATAAATATTTAAAACTAAAAAGAGCAAAAGAACAGAAGACAATACACAAACATCAAATTCAGAAGACTTTGTAAACCAAAACAGGTCTCTGGCAAACACCAACAGAATGGATTTGTCTAAAAATTCTCTCTAAGCCAGGGATGGTTCTACCACCATCTAGCTCTTCCACTGAGATGGGTACAACTTCAGACTCCCACAATTTGAAGGAGGATGCATTCAATTTGGCTCATGTTGGAAGGGGATTCTATCTATGATCGGCTAGTTACAAGACAAAAAACACCACAGCAGAGAGCACTTAGCTCACAGAGACCCAAAACAGAGCAAGGGGACAGTGCCCAGGAGGCAGGGTAAGAGAACAAACATGGTACTCAAGGCCCTCCTCGAGACTCCTTTAGACTTATGCATACCTGCCGCTGTGGCAGGTACAATCAAGCTTACCCATCACAGGTACCACACTTGAGGTCCACATAAACCCTCATCAGATAAAAAATCTTACAAGTATTACCTGCCAGATTTTATAACCTTGTTAACAAGTTGCTCGGTCTCCCAAGTCCTTGTTTATTCATATCTGAAATAAGATTACTGTGCTTTGGGATCCCTAAAGTTCTTTTCAATTCAATATCCAAATCAATGAAAATTCTTATGCAAGCAATACTTTAAAAGTTCAAAGGAGAAGCATCACAGAATATATTAGAGTTCTAACAACCATGATGCTAAGAATTGAATGCAGAATGAATGTTCTTATACCAATATTTAGATGTTTCATCTGCAGCAAATACTAGACAAACTTTTCTTCTTTATCATCTGACCCAAAGCATTAAATGTGATAAAATATTTTAAGACAGTGCTCTTAAAATAAAACAAAAACTTTATAAGAAAGTTTACTGAATCTGATAATTTTCAAACAAATCAATAGATTCTAGGATACTGAGGTACCTTCGGGTGTGAATTGGTATATTCTTTGTGGCCAAGTCATGCTCATATAGTATGCCCTTTGGCTTCTGATAAGTTCATTGCTGATGATAAAGTGATCATTTCAAATATTCATCCTCTCAGCTCTAAGCATCTCAAATCATTTATTTTATCAAAAAATGTAACTATTATTTTATCTACTTATTTTCTTATCTGAGAGTCACAACTTCCAGTGGGGGAGAGCAAACTTTTCTGTATGTGTCTGTGCCTCTAACTATTCAGACCATAACTAATGTGCTCTGCATCAATTAAAAAGTGAATTCCATTTTGACTGCAAATTAGACCATCTTATTCTTTTCATTTTAGTTCATTTTTAAGTCCAAGTGAAATCATATCTTTAAGAATAATGTGGTCGTCTATTAATGGATTCTTCCAGAGAGGGTCATTGTTTCCCTTAGATCAGAAAGTCAGCAGGAAGTTTATGTGTCCTAAGCACTGCTTTGTCGTCGTACCTATGTCAGTTTCTTATCATAACAGAAGAGGACCAGGAGGGGCATCCCTTTGTCAGATGCTCTGAGAAACCCTGGGATTTAGAGAAACTCATTTAGTATTGCTGGCATGTCAATTACCAAGACAGTAGAAAGCTGGTAAAGTCTTTGTTGAAGGAATTATTTCAAAACAGTATTTCCTCCAGATTAAACACAAAGGAGCTTCCAATAAGCACTTGGTTGTTCATTAATAATAAAAATGAAGAATCCCAGTCATTGCTCTTGCTCACTCACATTATCCTTTCATGACACTTCCATGGCACTGTCATGATGGCGGCTTTCAAGACGATAAGCATGAGAAGCGAATTTTCTGAAAAGAATTTCAGGTTTATTTGTTGGCAATGTGCATTTTAGTCTTCCCCTTGTTCCTTTCTGTAAGCATGAAGAAACGCATGGCTATTATATTCATAGAAGAAATTATGTTGCAACAATATCCAAGTTCTTCTCGACGTTTAGTACGTCATAGGCTCGACTCACATAGGTTCTGGCCTTGAAGATATCATTAGAATACTGAGAACGTTCTATCATCTGCTTCTCCTGGGAGGTCTACACATGATTAGCATAAGAATGACTTCAGCATATGAAATGACAGTTCTAGAGTGTCAGCTCTGATAGAATGATCAAAATGCCGAATTGCCCCGGTGGAGAACCCTAACCTGTGTAAATAATCTACTCTTTTCTCACAGGATCCCTTTTCCAAAATATTGAGAAATACAAACACAGTCCATTCTTTTTCCACGGATTATATATAATCAATCACTCTTATTTGGGTGAGCAGTAGCTCATTATGGCATTGATTTTCATTTTGCTGACCATAGATGAAGTTGAAAATGCTTTCATGTATTTCTTGGCCACTTGCCTATCGTCTTTCAAGAAATATCTATTTAAGCCAATTTCCTGTTTTTAATTGGCCTATTTTGGTTATTGAGTTGATTGAGTTTCTTATATATTCTGCTTGTTAACCCCTTAACAGATAGGAAATTTGTAGCTATTTTCTTCCATACTGCAGGTTGTCTGTTTGATGTAGTCCCATCTATTTTGCTTCTGTTGCCTTTGCTTTTGAGTTCTTGCCAATCTAAAGTCATGAAACAAGCCGGGCGTGGTGGCGCAGGCCTGTAATCCCAGCACTAGGGAGGCTGAGGCAGGAGGATTGTTGTGAGTTCGAGACCAGCCTGAGCTACAAAGTGAGCTTAAGGCCAGCCTGAACTGCACAGTGAGACCCTGTCTCAAAAAGACAAAAAAAAATAAAAATAAAAAAAATAAAAAAAAAAAAAATAAAGTCATGAAACATTTGTCTTACTTTCTAATGTGCTGCTTGTATGTGGATAAAGGGGAATCCTTACACACTGGAGGTTCCTCAAAAAATTATTGCCATACCATTCAGATGTTTCACTACTATATATATTCACAAAGAAAGTGAAGTCCATAGGTCAAAGAAATATCCATATTTCCATGTTTATTGCATCACTATTCAAAATATCCAAGACAGCGAATCAATAGATGAATGGGTGAAGGAAAAGTGGCATATATACACAATTAAATATTATTCAGACATTTGAAAAGGTCTGAACCTAGGGCACATTTCTCTTGTCTTGTTGTAAGAGAAATAAACCAGAAACAGGAAAATAAGCATCACATGATTGCATCCAAATGTGGAGTTGAATGTAACAATCAATAATATTCAGAATATCTTATCTAGTGTTTTCTATGAGGCCACATTAATATATATATTCTTAGAAGGAGAAAGTACAACACTAATACATGGAAAATATCAGTTAAAATGTCAGGTGGTGAGATCCAGGCAGACTGGCTTAAGCAGAAAGGAGGACACACAGAAAGGATAAAGGGCGTCATGGAACCCAAAGGTAGGAAGGGAACAGAGCTTTGCAGGGTGCTGGCCCCATGAGCTGCAGTCACTACGAACTTAGACAGCAATCATTTCCTTTCCTCCATAATCAGATGGGCCCTCAGCCCTACTCCTGTGCATCATCCCACCCCTCTCTGTACAAAAGAACAAACTCTTGTTCTCTAAATATGGAAGCAGAAATCATTACCCTGCCCTCTACTCCTGTGTCTCTAGTCAGAATACCAAATTCTCAGGGAAATTTGGTTTAAACCAACTGTTCAGAGTCCAAATAATTGTAGTCATATAAGCCTGGAGAGATATCTTGGTGGTCTAAGTGCCTGCCTGGCAAGTGTAAGGACCCGGGTTCAATCTCCAGTACCACATGCCATGTCAGTCCTGTGCCATGCTGGCCCCTGACACTGGACATGATGGTACACGCCTATAATCCCAGCACTGGGGAGGCCAAGACAAGAAGATCACTATGAGTCTGAGCTGCGTAGAAACACCCCATCCCAAAAATAAATAAATAAATCTTTTAAAAAGCACATTGTAGGGACATGACCACAAAATGTCATACTCTTGGTGTATGGCCCAAGTTCTCAAGAGAGAGTTGTCCAAACTGAGAAAAGAGAAGTTAGTAATGAAGACTGTTTGGGTTGCTATCTCAGCAGCCCAAGAACTTAAAGGCTGTTTCTGCTCTTTCCTGTGCATCTTTGCACAAGTTATTTAGCCCCCTCTGGGTCAGTGTCATCTGTAAAATAAAATCTAATCCTCTATGGATGACGCATGCAAAACATCATCATGCTCATTGAAAATGGTGGGTTCTCCATGAATATCACCTGGTTTTGGAACCATCATACTGAGTAAAATAAGCATAACAAGATGCTTTCTTCTAAGATATGTGCATCTTAGTATACAGAGTCACCAAATGTTAGGTCACAAGGCAAAGGGAAATTAAGATTGGAGATGGAATTGAGACTGCCAATGAATTTCTGATAAAATAATCTTAAATGACACATGGGGGTCCAGTGTGATCACAAGGGTCCTTAAATGCAGAAGAGAGAATCAAAAGGAAAAGGCAGACAGGGATAGGACCACGGAAACAAAGTCAGAGTGGCAGTGCTGCTGGCCTTGAGGACAGAGCGAAGTCCATGAGCTGTGAAGTAGGAGCAGTGCACAAAAAGTGAAGAAGACAAGAAAAACAGTCCCCCACCCCAGATCTACAGAAGGGACTGCTGCAACCCACACACGCTTGGCTTCTGACCCACAGATCTGCAGCACCATCACTACCCATGCAGGCACATTTGTAGTCGTTTATCACAGTAGCAGTAGAATATTGAGATTTTTAAATATCACTCCAGTTTTCATTGTTGATTTCTGTGACAATAAGATTTCCTTCAATAACTACTACTAATAATAGCAGTAGATTCAAAATTGTTTTAAAACACTGAAGTGTTTTTAAGGTTGGTTTGATGTGTTCAAACACTAATCTGTTTTTGATTAGAAAATCATGTCAAGGCACGCTCTGCCAAAATCAGGCATATGGTCACATACCTCTTCAGGGCCCCTGTCCACAGTAGCCGCTGCGAGGCCTCATCATGGGCTCTCCTTCTACAGATACTGCTCTTCTGCTGCAGTCTGACATTTTCCTCTCAGTACAGCAGATGAGAATGCAACCTCTTTGGGGGACCCCTTCCTCTTCCTGCAGATTCCCAGCATACTTTGTCTATGCCTGATTCATTCAGAACCACATTTGGAGTACTTAAGTAACCTATTCACTTGCCTACATTCCTGGGTACTGTGCATTTAACATCCTCTTCCTTAAAAGAAAAGTCTTGAACTCAAACTCATCAAGACCCACACAGACATTAGCAATGCACAGATGCAAGGGGAGCCACCCCATCAGAACGAAAGGCAGCCCCCAGGCCTATATAGTCAGATGGCACAGATAGATGCGGTTGCCTGCGACTAGTCCCATAAGGGTAGTCTATTCAAAAAAGTAAGGAAGAATTTGAGGTGCCAGCAGATCTTCCACCCTTCTTCAAATGAAATGTCCCAGGCAACCACTTCCTCTGCCTATGTGTAGCCCTGAACTTGAAAATGTAGTTGGCTTCAAGAGATGGAACTAAGGAACTCACTGACACAGGACAATGGAGGGAACATGTGCAGTCTTCTTAGGGCTTGAGAATGTCACACTTAAAACAGCAAACTTCTGCCTGCAAGCCATGAACGCTTCAATAGTATCTTGGGCAGTCGCCAAAGCACTCTTGCAAATACTAAACATTGACCCAACTTTACAAATGGGTGCAATGGCACACAGTAGGGAGGGGGAAGAACCAGTGCACAGGAGGACAAAAAGCACTGTTTTTCTTAGGCTGAAAGCAAATAAATTTGAAAAACAACAGCCAACAACAATTTCTCTAAAGAATTGGCTGTTTTACTGTTAGTAGCAGGAAATTACACTCAGCCCCTTCTGGAAATAAGTGTGTGTAAGAAAATAGCCTTTTACATGTGCAAAGACCTTCATGATTCCTTTTCAGAAGACTTTAGGCACAACCAACAATGTTCAAAACATAACAGAGGAAAGCTGAAGTAAGAAATTTCAACATAAATGAAAATGAAATTTGATAGTTCTGGTATCTTTCAAAATACTAAAACCCAGTTCCAGCATCTGAGAAGCCAATATTATAGAACTGAACCTCTCAGTTTATTTAAACTAAGAAAATGTGCTGGCTTTGGGACCCAGTAACAGAGCAAAATAGAATGTCTGTAGTAGTCAATAAACAGTGTTTACACACCAGTAATGAAACACAGGGCAAGTATCCAAGACCCCAATGGCCCAGTCAGCCCTTGCAAGGCAAGTGTTATAGAAATAGCAACAGCAATATTAGTAATGGAAACAAAAAAAGAAAGAAAACTGATAAAAAGAGAAAATGACCAACAGCATAGCATACCTTAGCTCTAGCAGCAATTAGAACTTGACAAGAGCTGGGGAGATATAGCTCAGCAGTCTGAGTGCCTACCAGGCAAACACAGGGACCTGAATTCAATCTCAGGTAACTCATACTGCGCCTTTCCCCCAAAATGGGGCTGGTGATGCACGCCTATAATCCCAGCACTAGAGAGGCTGAGATAGGAGGATCACTGTGAGTCCAAGCTGTGTAGTGAGACCCTGTACCAAATAAATTAATTAATTAAAAAGCAAAAAACAAGTAGAAGTTGAACAGATAGAGAAAGTGGGAAGAACATGTTAGCCAGGTAGATGGACACTGGCAGGACTGAGGGACAAACGGGCAATGTTCAAGAGTATGCTTTACTAAGTAAATAAGCAAAGGCTTCAAGGTCTAACATACAATCGTGTGTTAGGTCTCAGACACAAAGCAACTTCTAAGTGCATAGAAAGGTGCCCAATCTCGCAGCATCTGCCTTGTGTCTTGCAGGGGTGACAATCTCTGGATCTATGTCACAATAAATCCCACCTATACCCCTGCGTGAGCTGTGCATCTTGGCATAAAGAACTAAGAATCAAGGAGGTGAGAGACTGGATCCCTGATGCATCAGAACCTGGCCGCCGTGCATCAGGGGTATGTGAAGTGTGCCTTCTCTACCAGGGCAAAATGGGACCCCTGAAACAGAAAGTCAAGTCAAGCTGTGTTTAGTTATGCTGTCCTGCTGGGTATGTTCAAGCTCAAATCAAAGAAAGACCTGTATTCATCAAAATTAATCTCTCACGTATATGTTTTTTCAAAGTCAGTTAATAATTTTGCCTGAGGATGCCAGTATGGGAAGGTGTTCTCCAAAGTTTTATACTCTAAAGGGCTTGTGTATTTGGGGAACATAGTGCATTTAACACAAAACAAGGTTAGCAATAATTAGATACACAGCAATAGAGAAAAAAAAATTTATGTATTTGTTACTGAGTCTCACAACGCAGCTCAAGACTGACAGTGATCCTCCTGTTTTCAGCCCCTGCAGCACTGGGCTTACAGGCATGCACTACCACCCCCATACTCTGACACCAGTTCAGCACACCGGGGATGGGGCTGGAGCAATATGTGGTACTGGGGATCAAACCCAGTCCCTATACTTGCCTAACCAGACGCTTAGTCTGCTAAGCTATCTCACCAGCCCTGAGAAAAAACTTTTATATATTTATTTAGTTCTCACTCTTAAGGTGAAATTTAGGTTCTTAAGTTTATGTGGTGTAGCTGCACTGATAGAATTTTAAAATATCTTTAGACTGCTCCTAACTTTAGAAAAGTGTTAATGACCACATGCAGACTTATTACCAAACACATGTGTCTTTTTTACATAATAATAAACTGCTTGTTTCAGAAAGTCCATAGCTATAGACAAAGCTCTGAATGGCAGGAGCAAATTTAAGGAGATCTCAAAAAAATCTTTGATAATTCTAAATGTTTAAGGACTACATACAATGTATACAGTACACCTCAGGGCATTGATTGGTTATGTTGGGTGCATAAAATTTATGTAATCTTAACCCCATGGACTCTATAAGCTCTCAGCTATTAGTCCAGTGACCTTTTGACTTTGCATGGATTAGGATGTGTACCCAGCACCCCGAAAGGAGAGGCATGGAATCAAGCAGACCACGCCTTTGTGCCCTCTGCCTTTGATAGTGAGAGAGAGGTTTAAAAGAGCAGCTCAGAGGATCTTCTTTGATCTAATTGTTTAGGACCCAAAAATGTGCATTACTTAAGGAGATTGCTTCCTTTGGTGTCACCCTAAATGCTGGTCCTCTCAATGTGGTCTCAGAACTATGTTTTCCATGCCAGGTATGTGAAGGGCTTTGTTCCAAACACCCGAGGACTCTATCCTTGCACACATCTCCCTGTCAATCAAGGTTTTTTTTAATTTTTATTTTATTGAAGTGCAAATATCAATGAGACAGTTTTAAGATACCTTGACAAGATGGATTTGATAAATTAATACATTGCAAACTGTTTTCATAATTTTTTTTTGTCTTCTCATCTTTTTTTTAATTTATTTTTTTACTTTTGTTTTATTGAAGTACAAATATCAATGAGACAGTTTAAAGATACCTTGACAAGATGGATTTGATGAATTAATACATTGCAAACTGTTTTCATAATGCTTTGGTATCATAAAAGGTGCATACATGATATTATACTTACAGACATTATTATAGCATATGTCTCTTATCAGTAAATTAAGAGAGTGTAGCTGTTTGCATATCTTATTTTTTATACCTGAATTACATCAAAGATTCAATAATTAATACTTTCTACCTTGTTATTTTCCTACTGGTTGTCCATAGTACTAGAAGCTGACATAATATCCTGTCCAACCACCATTAGTGCAAATCTTGCCTCTCATAGAATTATGTAAAAGCACAGCGTTATCTGTCCCAACTGTACTGTCCATACACACACATCATGATTCTTCCTTTCTATACCCCTTCCTTTGTCTATACCTGTCAAAGATGGGCACTCGATTGTCATTCAACTAATTTAGGTGTCTGAACTTGACGACACAATCCAACACAGTCCAGCATTCCACAACAATAGTGAGTTATCCGAAGAAGTTATCAACCATAGCCATTTACAGCTCAGCTTAATATTATGGTCTGACCAGTAAGAAGTGCTTTTAGGTGATCCACATCATTTGCTGCCCAGTTTTTCCACATGTGGTTCCTGGTGACCCTAGCTTCCAAAGCTCAAATCCAGACATGGCTG